>OY829915.1:86499795-86767059 GCA_963691935.1 Nephrotoma guestfalica | reverse complement strand
TTGTTTTGTGCTTTGGAAAAATTAACTGTCAATTTGTAAAATACAAATGAAAATTACTTTAAGTACTATCGTCGTGTGCTTGTGGATTATTACGGTTTTGTAAAAAAATTTGCATAAAACTATTAGATACAATTTTAAAAAATATGGGACTTTGTGGTATTTAGTTAAATATTCTCGTATACTTTATGGTTGCATAATTGAAATTAAGTTTGTATTTACGCGGACAATTTACTGAAGTTAATAAAGTGTGTGGTGTTTTAGAGTATACCTTGGTGATAAAAAATGAAAACCCGGAACATGGTTCTTCAATTATATTGAAATGGGGATTGTACAAACTAAAAATTTGTATTATCTTGTTACCGGCTTCACTGACTGCATAATCAATCGAGCTGCATCGATCAGTTCAATGTTTAGTTCGTTGCGAAAAAATGGTCTACATGACCGAGAATTGGCTACATATTTATTCCCATCATGCAAAGTGTAGTCGCTTCTATTAAAATATCGAAGACAATATTGTATGAGGCGATTTAAAATGTAATTTTTAATAGTACAAAAATACAACGATTTCGTATAGCTAAATACAACTTCCTCAAATTATGTAATTAAATAATTAATGCAAGCATGATTCCCAATGGATCTTAAATGGAAATTCCCGGCCAAATTTTATTTCACAAACTCAACTAAAATATGCAACCCGAATATATTTCGCAATCGGATGGCACCGAGTTAAATTCAATCTCGTTAATATTGACTGACTATTTTATAGAATTAAAACTGAAATTCATTTTGGAATTTTAATTCCATGAATTATATTGTTGTAAATCCATCCATAACTTCATCATTCATACTGAATTTGATCAGGATAGAGACTAGGTTGTGAGGTGGTTCGCAATTAGACTTGAATTAAAACAACGTAATACAATTTGTAAACGTTATATGGCCATAGCAATGAATACTTGACAGGTCAACAACAAATCCAAATAGCAACCGACACACCCAGTAAAAATCGATCTACGTTTTATTCGAATTTTTTTTATATCTATACAAAACGATTTTTTAGCTGTAACCGCCTTAATCCCTATCCAGTAGCTGTATTCCGGTTAGCTAATAATTTATTCATATGAGTTTTGGTAAGAATTTTGTTTTATTCGTCTTAAAAACAGCATTGGTCTGACTTTAAGCCATCGCGATTTCTGTTTGAGGGCTGAGAACATTTAAACTCAGAGAGATTGTCAAAATTATATAAAGAATTTTGTACAAAAACGTAAATCTGGCAAGAATAAATATTTCATTAGTGCGAGATTACAACGCAGTCTTCCATTTTGCTTTACGGAAAATTTCCTCTAAAAATCTTGAAATAATAGGAATTGCTGTGGTTATCTGAAATCATATAATGTTTTTCTCTTGATATTCAAAAATAATATTGTATGACTACGTAAATACGGAAACAAATAAAATATGACGTTACACTTTTGATTTTGCAACAACACTTAAAATTTATTTTTAAAAATATCCATGGAAACCGAGAAAACACTATTACTTTACAAATTTATATAACAATTATAACAGTCAGGGGTGGTATGTTATAACAGCACATTTTCGATACATTATCGAATATTATGTTTCTTGTTCATAAACTAAAATTGGCGACTATTTCGACCTACTAGTATAAGTATGAGCTGTACCCCTTTCTCCAAATTCGTCCAAGTATCGAAAACAAATTATTTCAAAATAAAATGAATAGAAATATCACAATTTTTTCATCTAGCAGGCTGAAAAATGTTATGAAAAATGAAATTTGTTTGCAAATCTGCTAATATTTATTCCCCTACTAAGGGAATAATTTTGAATCGATTAATCCAGTCGGAATTTTTCCCTTAAGCCTGCTGCACGACTGTGAGAATTTACCCGCACCCACAGTCTGAAGTTAGTAACTAGTAGTTTTTGCTCAATAAAATTGGTCTACATTTTTTGACATTTCCTTCATTCGGTTGAAATTTTTTTTGTGTGCGGATTTATTATTTCATTTTAAAACAATAAAAATGTCTTTTTCAAGACAAAGAATAATAAATATTTTGTCGCGGGACATCCAAACGATGGGCGCGATGTTAACCGCGTATTTAATTAAACGTCGGCGTCGGTTTGGTGTAAGTCCTGTAAATCGCGAAAGACAGAGGCAAGGGTATTATCAAAACCTTGTCGCTGAAATGCGACTGAACGACACCGAAACATTTATGAATTATCATCGAATGACTTCTGCCGCTTTCAATTAGTTACTTGCCATTGTGGGACCTTGCATTCAACGACTGGATGTAGGTAAAAGATCGATCAATGCAGGCCAATCTCTATCATTAACACTTCGGTAAATATTATAAGAATGTTATATTAAGATGTGTATGAAATCTTTATAAATTTGAAACTAAATGTTTAATATTTACAGTTACCTCTCTAGTGGCGATAGTATGGTTCCCATAGGAAGATACAGGTATCGCATTGGCCAAAGTGGTCATATATCATCAGAGAAAATTATACACAGTTGTGGAATGTGTTAAAGGGGATGGTGTTTCCAAAACCTTCAAGTACGATATGGAAGGAAGCGTAGCGAAGGAATTCGAGGAGCAGTGAAATTTTCCTTATTGCCTAGGTGTTATGGACCGAAATCATGTGATTATACAAGTCAATTTTTTTTATAAATTGGTTATTAAGCCAATAGTAAAGTAACATTTTTATTAATTTCTAGGCATTTGAAAATTCTGGCTCCGAAAATTATAATTACAAACACAGCCATAGTATAGTTTTGTTTGCCGTAGCAGATGCAAACTATAAATTTACTATATGGTTGAGATTGAGCACCAGGCCATTTGGGAGACAGCACGATATTTAGGCAGAGCAATTTTGGAAGAGCAGTCCTAAGCAGTGGTGCCGATTTAAATTTGCCACTTCCAGAAAATTTATTAGGTGGGCAAGAATATCCCTATGCTTTTGTTGGAAATGAAGCTTTTCCTTTGCTACCAAACCTAATGAGACCATATTCCGGTCGCAGAACGTCACTTCTGCCAAGAGAGAAAAATGATTTAAGTACCGGCTATCTCCAGCCCGACGAGTAGTTGAAAATTCGTTTGGCATTCTCTCCAGCAGGTGGCAAATTTATAGGACGCCAATTTTAGCAAGTCAATCAACAGTACTTGCGATAATTAAAGCAACTGTGGTGCTGCACAATTGGCTAAGAGATAAACGGATCCGAGAATATATGGGTGGCGAATTGGTAGATAGTTATGTTGGCGAAACACACCGACCAGGAAAATGGCACATCGAGGAAGCTTTAGGAATGGAAAACATACGTAGAGTCAGATCCAATAATCCCAGTAGGAATGCTGTTGAAGTTAGAGAGTAATTTAAAATTGTATTTTAATGAAGTGGACATTCTGCCTTGGCAAACGACGACATTACATTAGACTGTATACACTTTCTAAACAAAGATAAATAAAACTCAATGTAAAATTAAATTAAGATAACGTTTTAATTCATTTCAATAAATGTAATATAAATACAGCCAATTTATCACATGTTTTATTTTTTTTCAGTCATTCATAATTAAAGTAATCCTAATGTTTAAATTAATTAAATTAAATTTTTTCTTTTACTGCATTATTTTTTCCTCAAATTTCAAACTTAATTCATAAATAAACTTTGTTTGTTCAGTTACGGGTCATTTTACAAGTTGGCTCTTTACCGTGTCGCGGTTTTCCTTCATAATTAACATAGCCTGCTGAATTACAGCGTCTATATCATTTTTCTTTGCATTTTTTTGATGACTGTGACCTAATGTTTGTTTTCTTTTCTGAGGCGATGTTATGTGTTGGGTTGCTGTCCTGACGATCCCGGTGTTGCATCATTTGCTGCCGACAGCGTTATTTCACTAGCAGATACGTTTTCCAATTCCGATGAATCCCACTCTGTTAACATATCGTTGGTTGTTTCATCAAACAAATTTTGAAATTATTCATTGACAGGCTGGGAATTCAACAACTCCATGCTGCTTTCTGTTGACCTAAAATTAAAAAATAGATGAATAAATAAATTACAAGATTTATAAATGTTCGCACTTGCAGACTATTTTCATGTACTAGATATGCCTATTGTTTATGGTTTTAAAAATATGTACTCCTGTAAAAATATGTATTCTGTGATTTTTATGAAGTGTACATAGTAATTTATATACAACATACCCAATCCCATCATGATCGGTAACCGAGAAATGGAAAATAAAAAAATATCCGTTAAATCGAGCGTCCTTTAAATCGAGCGTCCGTTAAATCGGGGCCCGTTAAATCTAGCGATTACTGTACCAATATAAAATTGTCGTAAACCAGTTCAATAATTACCAGCCCTAAACACATTTATTTAATATAAATGAAAATTACTTACTCTTCAAGCAAAAAGGGCTTTAGAAACTCAATTTCTCTCATTAAAATCTCATCTTTTTTTTAAATACTTCCATTTCTGGCAGGTTTCAATAATCTATTACACTTTGCACGGGCCAACTTCCACCGTGTCATGCACAAAGTATGCGATATACCAACTTCATCGGAGATTTCACCCCACACAACGGTTTTCAATAGATCGTTGTGGTAGTTTATATGCCACCGCACATACAAAAGCTCCCTACCCGGTTTACTGACCTCAGTGATCATTTTAAAAATTATTTCCAAATCGGCTTCTAAAATGAAAAACGAATTTTAAATTAATTTATACATATTATGTTTTTTGGTGTTTTTAGTTGAATTGTATCAATCCATTAAAAACATGAAAATTTCAGTTGTAACCTATGCCGACATGTTATAACTATCACATTTTTCGTTGCGATGCAAAAATATTACCACTAAAATATCGTTATTCTATCGAAAACGTATCGAAACGAATGTGATGTTACAACATGTCGGTACTGAATTTATTTTTACACAAACACACGAATATATTTTTTATTATATGCATAAATGAATACTTACTTTTATCCATGATTATAATATATAATTTTTCACGTATATAAAATAAGTTTTTATTTTTATAAATTTATAAAATTTATATGAAATGAAATAACGACATAAAAACAAAATAATATTTGAATGAAGTCATAAAATAGCAAGAAATTTGCCCATATTTCATTTTTAAGCAAAATTTTTGATATCTGTAGGTTGGTCGTCTGCGGACCAAGTAGCGCAAAGATAAAAATATTTTAACTCGCAGGGGGAATTTGTATATGGAAAAAAATGAAGGATTAATATTTTCAAGCGTTTTGGTTGGTTTGGCGTGCGAATCAAAAATTATAAATTGGCCAACTGGCTTTCCTAGAGCAATAAATGTTAAGAAATATGCAAAGAATTAAAAAAAATGATCAAAGTAATCGGCGATAAAGCCGAATAATATAAAAAATTAAAAAGCCAAATCATTACCGAAAGCGGATTTCAAAAATAAGGCCCCAGGTCTCATTTTCATAAAATGTTTGAGTCTATAGAACAAAACTATAGAACACGAGCAATTTTTGGTGTCTTTGGTCATTTGTTATAGAAACTTTTCAATGACGTTTGTAATTTTCTTATCGTTTCCATGGTTTTACTTGGATAAAATTTGTCTAAATGAACTAAAAATCCAACAAATATAAATTTTATTACTGTTGATGTTCATTGATATCAGTACGAAAGTAAGCAATAATGGTATGCATTATTTAATGAAAGAGAATCTTGAAAGAATATTCTGTAATTAGTAAGATTACTGATACATATACAAACAACTAAACACGTTTCATTCTTAGTGGCTTATGCTGCTGCACACGTAGCTCGCCCCAACTATGGACTGGCCCAAGTATAGTATCAGCACATAATTATATATTTAATATAGATGCAGCTTTTGCTAAAGGTTTTGTAGGTTTCACCTTAAAATTACAGATAGTTTGATTTTCAGTTTCCGTGCTTAACACTCAATGAGCTTTAATATCAGCCCAACACCTAGTTCAGTTAAATTATAGTCAAAATGTTTTTGTTGAGTTAAACAAAATACTTTACATGTTTAGTTAACAAGTTTAGTCAACAAAATTTTCGTCAATTATTAGGAAAACTGTGAAATATAGAAAGGGGCTTAAAATCACGGTTTAATAAATAGCTTAATTAAAATTAAAAGGTATTTTTAGAAAATATTCAAGTAAGGAAAGACAAAATATTAACGTAAGGATCGTGTATATTCATTCAACAATTCAGTATAATTATAGAGTATTTATACAAAATAAAAATATTCTGATTTTATTAGATAAATTAGTTCTCACATGATATTTGTGTGTGGTTTAATTGACAACTTTTCGGCGTTTCTATTTCTCAGTCACCAAGTGGGAATCGAGATGACCAAGTTTTAATACAAATTTAATTTTTTATACTTATAAGAGCCGTTTCGCAGAAATTGGCATTCAATTGATCACTAGAAAATTTATGAGTCTGAGAACTGACTATTCGAAAAAAATAACCAAATTATTTCTCAGATTCATTTATTATTAAACCGGAATTCGTTTCCCAGCTGGGCTGGGATGTTGTACCACCACTATTTTCGACTTTCGACTTAGTTTTTGTCTCATTTTTCATTAATCAAGTATCACTCTAATTCGCGTAAACAGTTACGTGTTTTATAATCCCAATTTCAATTTTTCTTGAGATAATTGTGAAGCAGTCTCTTTTCTATATTCCGATAAACGTATCATGGAAAACTATTTCGTGATAAATAAAATCAATCAATCTAGTAGTCTTAGAACTCGTAGAATAGAAATAGTATGCTGTTTTACTCGAGCAAGCTGAGAGCACAATAGAAAATACATAAGTTTAGAAATGAAATATACTGCGATTTTACTCGAAAAAAATAAAACATAAACTAAGTCGGAGAGTGTTTGGACTTCAGACGGAGTGGATGTGTTTTTGTGACGCTCCTCATTTTAAAATAAAATAATTTTTTGTTTTGGTTACTGTAATAAATAATACGTGTTAAATAATAAAATGTAGTGTATGTGAATTACATAAAGTGATAATATGTAGTACATAGTTTTTTTTTTAAAATATCAATTTGCATAGGATACACCTGTAATTGTTTAGAATGTATGCGTGATTTATATTATTAAATTTCGTATATAATCTGACACCGTTGCAGTTATTATGAAAATTACGTTCAACACATATACAATCAGAGAAGTATCTTTTTATTCTAATTTTTATTCTAATTATATAAAAGTTAATTATTTATTATTGTTATTATAACTATTTACATATATGTGAACGGTAATTTATAATCGTATACATAGAAACTGACATTTCAAGGGAATTCCCTTTGTATGTACTTAAGCACATAAAATATTGGTACCCGAGAAACCAAAATTTGAAATTACAACAGATCGAATTGTAACTTACCCAATAAGCGAAAATTTGTATACTCAAAATGGGTTGCCACCGTATTGTGACAAAAATGACTTTTTGTGGAATAATATAAATTGATAAATATATAAAATGTTAATGAAAGGAGGAAACAGTTTTCTGCCACGGGAAATTTATCATTTGAGCTGAAATATGTTGGATTGTGTTATCCATTTGGGTTTTTATTTAAATTTAATTACATTTTCATAACTTATTTTAATAATTTTCACTTACTTTAAACAATTCTATAAATTGAAATTTTGTCGAAAGTCCTGACTTAAAACAATAAAGTTGTCGTCAAATATAATTCAATTTATTTTTATTATTATTTAAAATTTATTATTTATTTATTTTTTTTACATACCGGAAGGTCAGGGAAGATTGTGATTGCAACATTCTTGATCAGGGGGTCTATTTAATTACTTACGCTTTGAGCATAAACTCAATACAATCAAATATGTTAACGATCCAAAGACTTTTTGCTATGGAATGTTGTTTTTCGACGATCTTTCTGGTTGAATTCAGGTTATGTTTTAGTGAAGTTGTGTGAATGTTAGATATAAATTAACCCTGCTTTTAGTTGGATGAATTTAAATATAGGTAGCTGAATGACAATACCGAATCTAAATTTTTTTTTATTATATTTTATTTTATTATTATTATTATTATTTTTTTATTTTTTATTTTTATTTTGACATTATTGACGGAATATTTAGGTCATCATATGTATGATAATACTGCCGTGTCATTACGGTCATTAAGTCCCTCGGTTAGATGGTGTTGGATGGGAAGATAGGGCAAAATAAGGTTACAAGCAGTATGTGATGAGATGACCCATAGAAGTGAATTAAATAACCTAACCAGTCTAGTAGGACTGATGCGGAATACATATGATGAAAATTAGTATCCTTTACCTCAAACACAACTAACTTACATTAATTAACTAACAAACTCTAATCTAGAGTGTGAATTTAATTGAGACTAACATTCTAATATATTTAAGTAGTTAGAAAATGACTTTGCTGCGGTTCGCCCTAGTCGTTTCTGTGACTAACATCCTTTCCTAACTAACCTTATCTGTTAAGGATGCAGGCAGGGCCTGGGCCCGCATGATGCTGAAATATTATTCGCATCCAGATATAATTTGTTATTTGATTGTTGATATTTCAGGATTATGGTAACGTACCTAGGATCGCCGTTATGGCTGGCCTGTACGCCTCTATCATATCATCATATCATATCAAAAAAATAAAACATAAACTAAGTCAAAAGTCAAAAATAATGATGATACAACATTCCACCCCCTGTAAATATGTAATATAAGGCTATCTCAACAAAAACTAGCGCGTCTTGGCTGCCGGAGGGACACATCGGATAACTCATGGTAATGCATATATTATGCACACTTTTTTAAAGAACCGTAAAATAAAATGTGTAATCCACCTATTTTAATAATTAGTTGAAATAATTGTGGGGATATAATTAATAAGAGGCATAATAAAAATATGCTTTTTTGTGATAAAATTAATTAATTTTATACTTGCAGTCAGTCTTTTAACATGTACTATTGCGGTGGCGATCTTTGTGCTTCGAATGACATGCTATTTAGTCATTTTGTGAAGCATAAACACGGGTTTAATTAGATCTAGTTCTGCATTCATAAACTCATCAGGTCATGAACCTTTTGTCTAGCATTACTGAATCTCTCATGAGTGTGCTAGCAAACAAACCAAATGAACGCCTCACACAAAAGTTCAACTACTCGTATTTCTATAAAACATATTTTGCGGCCATATTGAAAGATCCCCATCACAACGACTGAGATGATAAGCGTTCCATCAACAACCAGTCGGCCTGCACCGCAGGGGAAGATCTAGGCGCGACCAGATCTTCGTATATTAGGCTGTCGAAACTGGAGGGAGCGTGCGATGAACTGAGCAAGTTGGGGATTTCCCGTGCAGAAGAAGAAAGATAGCTGGAGAGCGCGAAATAAAATAAGAAAAATATGTGCATTCGTAACTCCATTTTTGTGAGAAACCCCTAAAATATTACTTACTCTAGTGAATGGAACGTGGAAGAACACCGCAATTTAGGAGGGTAGAACTGTGTTGTATTGGATCGTACGATCGCTAGGTGTCTGAAACCAGGTCGTTCAATCCTAAAAAGGATCTTAAGGAATGTTAATCAAAAATATTTGTTATAATACGCCACCTCTAAAAGGACGCCTGAACTTTATGGCTTAATATGTGGCACTTTGATATTCCATTGGTCGCTAACTAGACATTAATTTTTACTTGATGTTCCGCTCTATTCTACAAACCGCAATTTGCGTCATAGCCTGTAGCCGGACTGTATTTTGTTGAAGCCGGTTTGTTAAAAACCAGAAAGAACCTTATGAAAATACCGCAGATTATACTCTAAGGAAAATACTAAATTTACTTGTGGATTTTATAAATTGTTTAAAAGTTTTCTTAGTGTATGAATCGATTATTTTTTAGTTTATTGATTCGAGATGTGCAAAACTAAACGGGGTTTCGAATGTTGAACGGTATAATTTTTAAGGTTCATTTCGAAAATTGATCGTGTCATCAATATAAATTATGCTTCTAAATCAATAAAAACATTATTTGTGAAAATGTCGATTAAAAAATAAATTGGTTAGGTGGTAAATCTGTGTAGCTGACACATTTTTCAGTGCTCTTAAATGTAATTTTATTATTAATTCCCATGTGAACAATTTTCACACACTCTACATAAATAGTTACAAGAAATACAATGCCAGCCACAATGTTAATCTGTATTATAAATATCCCAAGCAATTTTATTTCGCTACATTTATTTATTTTATATTTACTTATTGTAAGCTCATAAATCTTGTTGGTTTTATACATACTCTCTAAGTACATATATACATATACTACATATACTTATAGTTTTAAAAAAATGAAAATAAAATGAAAAATGGTGTATAAATTTCAACAAATTATTTATACATCCAATATTGTTGTTGCTATCGTATGTAATTCAAAATCAACCTGCTTTTCTTCATGTTCTTATACACGGAACAAAACAAAACAAAATCTTGAAGCTTTTTCTTACTTAGTTGAAAGTATTTTGAGCTTTATAAAAGACGAAGAAAAATTTCTTAATAACAAATCGATTTCTGTAGAGCACAACATAACAGCACACGATGACAACGTTCGGAAATAATCATAGCTATATACAGATGATAACAGGAAGGAAGCTTTTGATAACGAAAAAACAAATCGTACCTATACTTTGTCTTTGGTTTTCTATTTTTCTCAAAATCAATTTTAATGGATAGTTGACGAGATAACAGCGGTATTATCTGATATATTAAACATCGTTCAGTGTTCGTTTGTTTTATATCACACTAACATGGCATTTAAACTAGACTCATTAAATTATTTGTTATTTATTCTTAGGTCGTCTGGGGCTGGAAGTTAGAGCTAAACAATTTCAATTATAATTTTATGTAAATTTTTTCTTTTTACCTAAAGATGTATAAAGCTTAATCTGTGCTTAATTCACAAGACCCAGAAATAAAACAGCCACTTCAATTTTTAATGACTCTATTCAAATACACACAGAGAGTGACAGAGATTTATTCTTCATGCTTTCTTCAGTTTTAATGTATAATTGTCGACTAAAGGGTATACCTAACGTTTTTGTAATCGTTTGAAGTGTTAAATCATGATGAATGCACTGTATATAGTTGCTTGAAAGGTAGATGAACATATTCCAGAACGACCATACTCATATTCTTGCCAGTTTTTTATTTTCATATCGTTTACTTTTGAGTTGAGTGCTTTTGATTTTTTTTTCCCGTATACCATTCATATTCGTTGTATAACTAGGGGAACGAAAATTCTTGTAAAATTGTATAAATAGTTGTGTGGAAAACATATACGAATATGTATTTCTACTTATATACAATTTACACATAGAGAGCATACAAAACTACTAACTAATAGCAAAACCAGCGGAACATAATGGAAAAAAAGCAAAACTTAGAAAAAAGCTTTTCAAAATTCTCAGTAAACGCTTTTCTCTTTGTATTGTAGTGTATGGCACATATTCATACGATGTACACATACATACGTAGTTCTTTGTATACTTGATAAATTTCAAGCTGTTGATATTGCATTAAAGCATTACATACAAAATTATGTTTCTTAAGTGGTTCAATTAATTCATTAATTAAAAGCACAAAAAGCTCTTTTAATAAGAGCAAGTTGGTTTTTATGATTTATTTTTATTTTCGATCAATAAACATGAACAATCAAGAACACTTCACAAAATTATATAACTTAATTTTAATTGTGCGGTCAATTGCGTAATCAAGGTTAGACATTTTGTTGGTTAAGGTTTTTGCTTTTTTGGTAAAATTATTTATAGCTAAATGGTTGATTAAGCGTTCTAGCCTCGAGTTGATATAGAACATTGGAAAGATTAAAAAAAAATTTATATTTAAAATTACACGAATCAACGACCACTTCATAAGCCAAACAGATTTGTGCCCAACTCCGGATCTAGAGGTGCTGTCTTCTAGGCCACTTCGCCGCAGCTTTGAATATTTTAATGTGTTAGTAAATTTGCGGCAAGAAAAACAGAAAACAGTTAATTATTTGGACGGCTTATCGTGAGTAGTATCGATAAGCATAAAATTTAAAAAAAATTCTTAAATATTCGAAGCTGCCTTTCAACCGATATACTGTTAATAGTATTTTGTAAAAGGTAAGGTATACTATGTTAAGAATGTATAATAATCGTAGCAGAAATTGTTAAACGTTTAGTTACTAATGAAGTATCTGGATAAGTTAATCCCCACTAAGAAAGGTATTGTAAATATGATGAGTTTTATTTCTCAAATATATATTTTGTTATTTCAATGAATTTTGAACATAACTGAGCAATTTTCTATTTATTCTATTCCTGTTCTGTTTCTGCAATACATGTTTCTGCATGGCTACGGAGTTTTGCGCGGAAAGAGATTAATTTTTTTATCAAAATGACGGGGAGTGGAAAAAGGTCTATTTTGTCTAATATTAACTTTAAGTAGTTAGACTAAATTTGCACAACACAAATTAGTACAAAATGATCTATGCAATTTTAAACCAATTTTTTATGTATTGATTTTAATTTTTGCTGATAAGTTGTACGAATTTATCATTCTCATAAAGAAATTGAATAGACATTATTTGTTCAGCTCTTTTTTAATTTAGGTCACATAAACAATTTGGAAATCATCAGCTATATATTTAACAATCACCGCGATCCAGTACCGTTTTATGATCCTCTTGAAGAAAATATACCAGGAATCTAAAACGGTTGTTCAGGCTTATGTGAGCGTAAATTACCACAAAATCAGATACAGATTATACGGAAATCCCTTTCGATAATTGATAACCAAGTACGGCATTTCAATTTATGTCAGAAAAAATTCAGATAAAAATGGTTTTCCAAATTTCCAGGAAAATCAGAATAACGCGACTGGTGGGGAAATATTTAAGCTCATTCATAAAAAGTGTGGTTTGCTAGAATATCATATAAAAATAATTTGCGTATTAGGTGCGCAATTAGAAACTCGGCTTCTTTTGGTCTAATTCGGACTGGTTCGAAGTAAAATAGTCATCAAGCCATTTTTGCACATCTTCGACTTTCGTGAATCGCCGGTTCTTCAAGTGTTAATCAGAGGGAGCCAAGGCTGAAAAATACGCCGCATGCTGTGAAACTTTCCAGCCTAAGAAAAATAGTTTCTGGGCTGATTTTGCTGTTTGTGGACGAGCGTTGTCATGTAGCAATATCACCGTCGACCTTCCTTGACCCGTAAATGGTTTTTTCTTCCTCCAGAGCATCACTTAATTTGATCAATTTTGCCTGGTAAAGTTCAGCTGTAATAGTTTGACCAGGTTTCACAATCTCGTAGTAAACTACTTCTTTCCAATCCCACCATACACACAGTAACACTTTCTTGACATGAATATTCATATTTGCAACTGATGTTGATGGCTGGCCTGGATCAACCCATGGTTTTCTGTGCTTAGAATTATCGTACAGAATCCATTTTTTATCACCTGTAATGCTTTTGTGCAAAAAGTTCTTTCTTTTATTCAGGTTTTGTTTTCTCCGGTCAGTTTATGAGGAACTCATTTTCCTTCCTTCTGTATTTCCCTCATTGCATGCAATCGAAGTGATATTGTTTGGTGAATAACTCCTAACTGTTTTGCAAGCTCCTTTTGAGTTTGTCACGGATTTTCAACCAGTAAAATTTTAAGTTTTCAAATTGTTTTACTGCACCTCGACGTGGATCGTCCTCTTGCACAAAATCTTGCAAACCACTTTGTTGCTGTTGAATGACTAACAGAATATTCACTCAAAGTTGAATTAATTAATTCCATAGCTTGAGCAGTAATTTTTCCATTTGAAAACAGAATTGAATGCAATGACGTACATGTAGTTTATCGACATCCATCTCATAAAATTGATGCACACGGAATGACAGCTTGTAAATAACTGAAACGTTATAAAAACAGCAATGACTAAGCTACATATATCCAAAATGGTGAGCGATTTGGATGAGTTCAATTATATTATAATGCAACCAACTTCATAGCCGAGTTTCTACTTGCACACCTAATACTTTTATTAGTCTTCCAGATTGCATTCCCAAACTATCGTCATTAGTATAAGTATATTATAATACTGTACTCCAACTGCTATAGTCGTGTCACGTCGCTTTTAAATTGGCACTAGCTCATTAGCACAAACGTTATTAATGACTCGAGACCACTAAAGCAATAGGAATAGTAATCTATATTTTGCTGAAAATACTAAAAGTTGTGTCGTTTCAAGTAGTTTAAGAATGCCAGTAGTATAATAGTCTGATCCTGATGCAGCAATGGTACCAAAAATATCCAGGCTATTTGATAGTTCCAGTTCAATTCACATTTATGTTTCAACATAGTTTCCTTCCAACTAGATACACTTATTTCATCGAGTTTCTAATAGCTTAATGCCTTTTTTATAGTAGTCGAGATATGAGAACAGATAACAATCGCAGGATCCCAATTCTGGAGAATACGATGTATGGGGAAACAATTAGGTCAATTTGGCGTGTTAATTGCTTTATGAGCCAATGAATTATACCATGCACATTCCAAGTAACAATCGTCATAAACTTGTCTGCCAATTGTTGCGTTTTCAGCCACTTCAGCACATCTCCACCACCTTCTACCCATCATTTTTCATCAACGGTTACAAAACGGTGCAAAAACTCCTTCAGATTATGATTGAACATTGGATATGTTGAGAATTGTGTTGAGAAACATCAACACTTCCTATCTTTTGCTCGTCGGTGAGCACGCGCGGCACCCATGGCGATTGAGATGTTTACCATCTTAGCAATTTCACATATTTTAAATTTTAAGTCATCAGTCACCAAGCGTATACTTTATAGATCATTTATGTGTAGTCAGGTCAGAAGGTCTTAATACTTATCATGCTTTTCTTTCGTTTCTTTAACCGTTCAGTCCCTCAAATAATAATGTTTAATGACAACTGATTCGCCTGAATTTTCACTACATTAATGTTGAGTTTTTGGGAAATCTGGACGTATTCCTAAACATTTTACGATAATTTTTGGAGTGGGGAATATCTCTACATCCGTCCGTCGTTTATGGGTCGTCAATTGAATGTTTATGCTCTTACATTTGACGTTAATAATCATACGATCGCCATTAATCTCAACATTTCATAATTTATACGATACGCTGTTGGAATGTCTCGAGATCACGAGGTTGTCAATTTGTACTTTGTTTGCTACTTCCACACCATTCTAAACTATACCAGTTAATTAGAATTTTTATAGATAATTATTTTAAGATTTAAATCAAGATTGTGTGTTAGGATTTACTCTCCACGTTAAAACATAATAACTTGATGATTTCGACAGGTTGGGTAGCCAAAATTAGCTATGGATTGCTTTAAAGGAGGTAAGCTTTAGAAGAAACAGTAGTTTCCAACTTCAAATCCTTTTTAAAAGTTTTATAAATCTTAGTTCACAAAATTAGGTTACTCTTACTTTTGTTTTAGTTAATTTAAAACTTGAAACGATTAAGTTACACAACCATGGCATGTATATTTAAGATATCCTTTATCAACATGGGTACTCGCAAAGTTTTGCGCTTTAGCACTTAAAGCTTATCAGTAGTTATGGAAACTCTCCTTTAAAATTCATTTTTACCGCTGCTCTTAGTTTTACATTGCTGTTTCTTAAAGTTATATGCTAGACGTCGTTATAAACCAAGTGCTTCAAAATCTATAAAAATATCAAATGTCAGTACTTACAATATCTTTAGTCGGCGGCTCCAATGATAATCCTTCAAATTTTTTTACAGCCACTACATTATGATTTGTAGTATCGATTGATGAATTTGTTGTATCGTTTGTCATATTTTTAAATAAATATATTTTTGTGTATTCTCAATTAATTCATAAGCATTAAACACGTTTGTGGACCCACGCAAAATATGTGCACCTGTAACAATAAAAAAAATTAATATTTTATTCGGCCTTGACTTATATTGTGGGAAATAAAAATTTGAATTATCATTTTTATTCTGTTACAATGACCATATTTTAATGTCTTGAGATTCAGTATACATAGTTATAGAAATCTCGGGCATATTATACGATACTACAAAATACGTGCACTTAAAAACTAAATTAGACGTTTCGAGTTTAATTGCTGTATTGTTTAGAAATCGCATGCATAAATTATAATATTAACTATTACATTAACATTACTCTACAGTCTACCGTCTATATGCGAAGAACCGGTAATTACTTTTACTTTCGTGATTGAAAATAATACGTTGGAACTCAATCATCATCATTATAATTAATCAAATCAACAATGCACCTATAATAAATCATTTTACAAATATATTTAATTTAAAAAATTGAAGATATTTCCCCATTTTATCGTGTTCTTCGTATTAACTCCAATTACCGGTGTAATCATAAACTATTAATTCAGTTCGATTTGTTTTTGTTTTTTATTACTATATACAGTGTACAATCGAATTAAATTATATTTTTACATTATCAAAACACACAGTATAAATCGTAATGGTGTTGCAATTGGTTTACCGGCATAAAAATTCAACGATATCGAGAAGCTTTTAAAAATATATACGTTTCTCGCCTAAATGTTTGATTTAAAAATTTGTTACAGCAGATTTTCAGGCGGTTATTATTTTATGATATTATACAGTTATGTCTATGAAATAAGTATGTTAAATGCAAAGCAGTGCGCGGATATTTCAATTTTGTTAATTTTGACGAACAAAATTTTACACGTACAAGATTCCGATTATTCGAAATCCAAATTTTTCGTATCACAAAATATCTGTTCATCACTAAATATCTGAACATCACAACGGGAAAAAAGAACGCAATACGCAAATAGTAAACTAGTAAATTTAGTAATAATGTAAAAGTGATTTTTTTCTTTTTGGTTTTTCGTGTATACGAGTATGTTTTTGACACATCAACTCGTGATTAGCGACATCTGTCAAAGACAATTGTTCTCAGTTTATTTCATCATGGAAAGATTTACAAGAAGAACAACATTTACAAATTGTTGAATTTTATTATCAACATTCGTGTTCAGCGACAAACCTCATTTTTGGTTAAATGCAATACAAGAACAGTCAATGCACCTAGAAAAAAACACTGTTGGTGCGGTTTATGGGTCGGTATTTTTCAAAGATGATGCTGGCCGCAACGTTAGCATGAATAGCGCTCGCTATCATTCGATGATTTCGGACTTTTTTACCCAAAATGCATGAACTGAATCTGATCGATATGTGATTTCAGTAAGACGGCTGTTATTGTTGTTGTTGTTGAGGTACAAGAATTAGCTTGGTAGTATCATTAATTTTTGCTTGTGAATGTCCCCCAACTTCCAGCGAATATTCTGTTCTTCGTTTTTTATGTACATTTCTTTTGTTTATGCATCTAATCAGTTTCTCTTGCAAGTTCCTCTTCATCTCCGTTTTCATTATAACTAGTAAGATAATTTTTCAAAATTTTTACCAGTCTGGTGTCCTTCACGCAATTTATTCTAATTCGCTAAGTCTTCTGCGTAGTATGGCATTTTTGTTTTCCTGCTGAGTCATAGGATGTGTTTTTCTAGGTGGTAATCTAGATATTTTTGAACTTCGTGTGGATGGCCATCGCAATGGTTATCTCACACCAGAATACATTGAGCCGGCCTCACTAGAGACTGGATAAGCCAATGAGTAGTTGGAGTACCACCTGGGGTACAAATTTATTTTTGTTGTGAACTCATTTCTTTAAGGACTGATTATTGAAGCAGCTACTAATCTAACCAGTGCAATTGGTAGTGGGTAAGTGAAGAGAACATCATTTAGAGAGCATCATGTGCAGGTGAGGTTGACATTTGGGCTGGCATATTGACCTTCTAGACCACCACCTCTTATTCCACTTGATAATATGGGAATGAGAAGAATTGCAATTGTTTCTCACGCTACAACGGTAGTTTTGAACATTATAGTGTTTCAGTAAAATTTGCAGCATTCTTCAATACCTTTTCAATGATATACAACACGTAAATATTACATAATAATTGAATAATTGGTTACCAGCGCCAAGAGAAAGGCAGCAGTTTAGAAGATAGCAGTTTGTTGAAAAAGGTGGTAATAAATCGAAACCCATCCTAGTAACATCTGGAGTTCCTCCAGGATCTCATATTGGCTCCTGGCTTTTCCTGATTTTTATCGATGATATAACATCTGTAATTCAACATTCACCTATACTTCTTTTTGCAGATGACCCCAAAATCTTCAGTAGAACTAGCAACATTACCGACACGGAAGAACTTCAAGAAGACTTAAACCGAATCTGCGAATGGTGTAATACTAATCACCTCCCATTAAATATTAATAAATGTACGGTAATGTCTTTCCACAGAAAAACAACGCCAGTGTTCGCTAGAACGGATCGCGGAAAACCTTAAAGCCCTTTTTTGTCAGTAATATGTCTTTCTGTAGACATATTGACCTATGTATTTCTAAAACAAACTCTATGCTTGGTTGGACTATCGATATCAAAGACCAGAATACACTTATATAGTTTTTGTTTTTGCTTTTATAAGATACCAGATAGGGTATGATGAACCAGTTTGGTGTCCATACTAGGCTGTTCATATCAAAAGAATTGAAGATGTTCACAAACTGATACTTATTTTTTTCTTGTAGCAAACGGACTGGTGTTACGATCACAACAAGACATGTCATGAAATTCTTGATCTTTTACCACCGCATTTCGAACGCTGCAAGAATCTACTGATTGTTAGCTTTTTGGTAATGTGCTGCTTGGTCACATCGACTTTCCTTTTACTCTTGAAAACATCAGGATTAATGTACTTAGCAGAAACCTTAGATAACGTAGTCTCTTAAAGCGTGAGAAACAGCGTACAATCTATGATGAGAATAAAATGTGGTATCGAAGTTTTTCTCCAAGCTTACGAACAAATTTGTTTTTTGGATTATTCAAACAACAACTTCAACTTAAAATTAAAGCACCATTTTATTTAGTTAGCTCTAATACACTTACTTAGCTGTTTTAATCTAATTCTAAACTTTGAACCTTTCATTATTGCAAGTGTATGTTATTGCTTAATTATTTTGTTGCTGTTTTAATTATGAATTTTAAATCAAATATCTATGTAAATATACAAATTGATTTAATAAAAAATAAAATATAATAAAATGGTTGATTTGTGAACTTACAAAATTGTTGCTTTTTCCAAAACCTTTGAAATGATATGCCACATGATTATATTAGAATAATAAAAGATGTAACTGCTTCAAGCACTACAAAGGTAGCGTTGAGTACAAAAATGTTTAAGAAAATTTACAGAGTTATTCAAGGCATTTTCAACGATATACGACAAGAATATATTAATATATTATAATAAACGAAAAATTAGCTACCAGCGCCAAAACGGTGGATTTATGAACTAAAAATGTATTGAAATTGTTGTCTGATCCAAGACCTTTCAAAACAACAAAACAAGAAATCGCATAAGCCGTTCTTGAGGTATCGGTACAGACATCCAGATATCTAGACGAATGGTCAAACTTTTATCTTACGAACTGTAAAACCGCAAGCTATTGAAATCCTGATAAAAATGATGAAAAAATTACCCTGGTCCAAAACCATTTGTCTCGAGGGACCTTCACCCTGATCCCAAAAATGCAAAATAAAAGTTTGGCTGCCCGTCTGGATATCGACATGTGTGAATGGATGGATGTAGGTACCGATGATATCTCAAATCGGCTTATGCGTTTCAAACTATTTTCGTCAATCTTGTTTTATTTTGAATTCGGAGATTTGACATTTTTTGTATCTCTATCTCAAAATATCACCCAATACAAAGATATTGCTTTACATTCTTCTCACATATTCTTCTCACAGTTTATCGTTTGAAAAGGTCTTGAAGAGTTCTGTAATTTTTTCTAACCATCTTCAACAAAACCTCCGTTGTGGTGCTAGAAGCAGTTACAAGTTTTATTATTCCTTTATAAACAAGTGGCATATCATTTCAAAGGTCTTGAAAAAAACAATATTGGTATTAAGCGCTTAATTCACAAATTCACCGTTTTACCGCTGGTAACTAGTTATTTAACTCTAATCTAATATATACGTATCGTATATCATTGAAAAGGTTTTGTTTCTGAAGCACCATAGTATTTAAAACTACCGTTCCCATATAATCATGGTCACATATTATTTGAAAGGTTATGGAATAAGCAACAATTTTGTTATTACCCACCGATTTGCGCTGGTATCTAATTATTCATTACAGATACAGTTTTTCTCGTTCTAATTTGATCATGTGGCGTATCGTTTCTAAGATTTTCGACGATGGAAAATATTTTCATTGACAATTTATTTTACAAATTCAGCGTTTTAGCGATGGTGGTAACTTATTCCTTTGGTATTGAACATATACTATCTCATATCATAGAAAAGGTCTTGAAGAATATGATATTGAAAAGTCTTGGATTAGCAACAATTTTATTACAAGCGCTTAAGTTCACAAATCACCGCCTTGACGCTGATTGCAAATTAATCCTTTGGTATAGAATTTATAATAATACTTTGACATAAGCTGATATTTTCAAAAGGAGTTGTTTTGTGAAAAATTTATAATCGAAATTTTCGATTCTCATTTTATGTGAATTTTCCGGGCTAGTGTTTTTAGAAAAGTTTTGTTGTAGAAAAGTTTTTCTTTACATACATACGAGTATATGTTTTACCAAATTTTAAGCAAATCAGAACCGTTCTACAATAATTTTTCAATTCATTGTGTTTCATGAGAAATTGTTATAGCTCGTGCAATTTTCAAAATCAATGATGATATACGATCAATTGCGATGTTTTCCAGTTTTAAATTTGCAAACCGAAGTTCTGATTACCTCGTGAGGTTTCAGCCCATAGCTCTTTATTAAAACAAAATGAATGAGTCAACATTCAATTTTTTAATCGAAATAACTGTTTGGAATCCAAACTCAAATTTATTTTGCTTTACATCTTTTTCACACCAACATATATTTATTAACGTTCGCCGTAACATACTTTGATCATTAATTCAGACAATCGATCACCTCACCATCACCCTATATCATTCTCAAAGTAATGGATTAGCCGAGAAAACCATATAAACCAGTAAAAAATTGGATTATAAAGTCAAAGGAAGAACATAACATTATTAAACTTACGAATTCTCCTGTTCCAGGTTTTTTTTTACTGTACGGCTGAATTGTGTATGTCAAGGAAGTTGCGGGCAAAAATATAATCTAAACCCTAAAATAACGAACCAAATGGCTTAGTGGTTAAAGCTTTCGCGTTTGGATCGGGAGGTACCGGGTTCGAATCCCGATAGGGGCAGGATGCAAAGGGAATTTTCATCAACAAATTACGATTTCTTGATGAAAAGGAACACATCTATGACCCCCTGTCAGAGTGCAAAACTCATGTGCAGATGGTAATAAAATCAGGCGTAAAAGTAAGGACGTAAATAAGCAAACCGCGAAAGAGTTGGGAGAGCCTTGGCTCCAGAACAGATAGCAGAAATAAAAAAAAACCTAAAAAAGTCGTAATAACATATTCAACAAAAAGTTTGAAAGTATTAGAAGTCGATGACAAACGTTCAAAAAAAATTAAAAACAGACTGGTAATGCGAACTAGGTCTTTCGGGGAAATAATTGAAAAACATCCAATTGAAGATGACACTGAAAGCAAATATATTGTAGAAGAAATAAGTATTTTATAAAACTGTCAAATGTATAAATCCATGAGTATCAAACAGAACAATTAAGGCTCCAAATAGAATTAACTTATAATTCTGTAATTAGTAACCAAGATATTATTTAAAAACTAAATAAATTTTAAGTAGTTATGTACTATAAAATATAATAGAGTAATTCTAGTTAAACCAATTCAGTGGCATTGTAATTATATTTTATGTATTGGTACTTTCTATAAACTAGAGAAGTGATGATGATTGCAGTTATCATAAGTAAACACAAAATTAACTAATTTCATTATCAATTCCTATTCCTATTTTATAATAACGCTCCGATTTTCGAATTTCATAAGTCAGTTCTATTAACATGATCTTCCTTAACTTGTCTTAATGGCTCGTTCCGTAATCGTTTGTTTTACATTATAATATTCCATTATGACATATGTCGTCTTGCACCTTAAATACTCTAATAAATTCTAACTAAAGAACACACCTCGCTTTTAACACCACAGGTGGATATGTTATGTAATACAACTGCATTATACTTTGAACCCATCATTACATTCAGTCGGAAAACATAATCAAAAACCACACACGGACAAAACATGTGTTTTAACGCTTTTCACTCCATGTAGCGTATTCACTTGTGTGTATATGTTATGTTATGTACATGTGTGTAATGTATCGATCCATCGAATCGTTTTTCGAATCAAATTTTTTGTTTAGCGCAAACGGATACCTTAATAAACCAATGTGTAAGATAGATGTGGAAGACAGACAAGATCATCTCACTACATGGTTCAGTGTTCTTGCTACTTTTGATGTTAACAAATATTTTTTTGTGTATTGTCTTCTTTGCTGTTTTCGATTTTCGGTCTTACGACTCTAGACTGGAACTCTTCAGGCAGGTTTTATTTATTTTTTCTGTCGATATTTTTCTTTCGTTCTAATGTGCTGTCTCTTAACCGAAAATTGAAACAACGCAAAAAACTTTTAACAGACATAAATTGGTTTAGAATTAACCTTATAAGATCTTACTTAATGATATGAAATGTTATATGAAAATTAATTACTTTATGCGGTGTAAGGCGGTAGAGATAATAATCACCATGTGAATGAACATTTTCATTCTGTGTTTTTGATGTGGATCAAAGGTGTTAAACATCAATACTTTTTGTGTTAGATTTTTGTTTACATACCGAGTAAGTATAATTAATAAATTGGCCGGTAGCCGATTTGATTAATTTAAACGCTTGTTAACACTATGTTATATTCAATGACCTTTTACCCTAATTCCATAACTCGAGTGTGTAATATACCGACAAGTCGTATAATGGGGTCAATTGAATAAATCCATATCGGATGATTGATTGCTGTTTTATTGTAACCCTCTGTCAAAATAACAGCAGCAAAACAGTAATAAAAGTTCACCAAACTATTATACATACGTCGAGAAAAAACCTGTCAATCAATCAAATTCGTTCCTATTGTTTAGTGTACGAGTCGAAATATAAAACTAAAACACTATATACATACATTTACTTTTCAACTCATTGCTAATGACATCACCTTCGTAAATACTCAGTGAGATAAAGTTTTAAATATAAACAAAAAATTGTTTTTCAATTTAATAGGTAGACGTACATACAAGAAATGATGCCAAGACAAAATACTATGCCATTAATTAATCGAATTATTTAAGTTCTGGTGAGGTGTGGGCGACACTATTTTAAAGAAACCACTTATTATAGTTAATCCACTTATACTCTGGTAATAAATAATTCTAGAGTAAAACAATTGAATTGTTGAGAATTTAAATCATTTCGTTTTTTCGTAAATACTCGTAAGTGCGACCCACAACGGTATTTACGAAAAATTCTAACCCACTATTGTTATTGGATTTGTAGTGTGGTATTTAGTTTTGGTTCGGTCAAAAAGCACAAATATACGAAATCTTTTGAAATACGAATATGTATGAGTATGCAAATTTATATTTTTCGTTTGTTTGACAGACTCATACGGCTATATATGGCGTTTGACGATGTTTTTATTGGATAAACATAACAACAATTTTTGACTTATAAAAGGGATTTTATGTGGGATTTTGTTGACAATTTATAAACGTATTAATCGCATGTATTGAACTTTAGTGGGTATGAGTTTGATGAACTTAAAACTTTGATTCCATTTGAACTCTGAGTTCGTATCAATCGACATAATAATTTTATCTTTTGAAACTATGGAGTCTGGACAACTATGGAATGATGTTTAAAACTTGTTAACAATCTAAATATAAGTCATAGATATTACAATGATTTATTTAATTTAGGATTAACTAAATAGATAATTTGTGAGTGAGGTACTATGTATTTATTTTACATAGGAAACAATGTTCTGTATTTTGCAGCTTTAGTCTAGTTTATGCTACGAAACTACTTGTAAATATATATATTCACACAAATTATTATCATTTATACTCGTATATACGAGAAAATTTGCATCTAATCATAATAAAACTATAATCTCTAAACATGGCAAAGCATTACACATAAAACATTTTATTTCAAAACTTCCGTTTTCAGCATATGAATTTCATCCCGTCCTACTCCATAGGAGGATTCTCCTATTTATTCAAAGCTGTACTAAACATGAAATAAAAATAGCTCATATTTTTATTAAAACTACAAATAATACCCCAACAAAACTGAAAAAACGAAACTATCCATACATACATATCTAATATTAATGTATTATGCTGTTCATACATGTATATACAACATACATATTATATGATAATAATAGAGCATAAATATGTTTAGTTTTCATATTATTTGCTATGAATATTCATTAGATTTGTAATTTAAAATCATATTACAATAATTATATGTTTTTAATGTAAACACAACATGAAAACCATATAAATGTTTTGTTATTAAATATTTATTCCATAATTATTTATTTTAGTATTTTTTCAGTATTTTAAAGTGGAAATTTATGGAAATAATTTTTATACAACGAAATAATTAATTTAAATCTTTTGAGGAGGATTTGATTTGATTTGGAGAATGGTATAGATTCAAGGTATTGGTATCGAGGAGTTGAGAGTTTATAGGAATTTCATATATGCACTAATTGCTAATTAAACTGAACTATGGTGTTGAAACTGCGAGACAAAAAATTGGATTTAGGTATAGCCAAACCCATAAAGTTATGTAAATACTATTAAATTAGTTACTCATCGCTCTCGCTAGATTTTTAAACATATACGATCCAAACGTATCCAACGGAATTGATGATTTTTTCCAAATTAGATGTTTGATTCACAATTAAGTTACTCCATGTAAGAAGATGTTGATTGGACCAAGTTTGTGTTGGGTTGAATTTATGTTTGTGTGATATGATGGCGCTAGAGTGTAACTTCAGGTTATAAAGCTAGCTAGCACGTTAACAATTCAATCAATTCACACTTTATTAAACCAATTTCTATTTTTATGAACTTTATCTTGGCGAGCCGAATGTCGCTCGGCCAAAGGTGATTTATGAGAAAAACGATTAGTAGCAGATTCAAAATTAAATTTGCAATAATATCGAACAGTAGCATTATTGAAAAATTTAACCGCAAATTTTGTTTTTTAATAAAAATTTGGTTTTCAACATAAATGCAGCCCAGTCATTGTTTGTTTTCCACAGATCCTGCCCTACCGGAAGTGACTGCTTCCACAAGACCTTTCGCGGTTTTTGCAAAATATTTTGAAAGGTAAGTACATTTAGCCGCTATACATTCCAGACGGATTGATTGTTCGAAGTGAAACTTCATACTTCATCTTTCTCCATAAATTTGGAGATCACAGTGGTAATTGGCCAAAATCGGTCCACCGAAAGTGGCACCTTACAATATTTTGAAAAGTATCTCAATTATGAGAAAATCGACTATGCACTAAAAGATTCTAAATTAAATTTGTAACAAAATCACTACTGATCGGTTTTCCAAAATTTTAGTGGATAGGTCGATTTTTGACAAAAAAAATTGTTTCTTGCTTAGTAATTAAGTAAATTATTGATCACGAGTTTTTTGACTAAATGTCTGTGCCCTCTCTACAAGTCAGGCGGATTGACTGATCGGATGAAACTTAATACTTAAGCTTTTTTTATAAATTGGAAGATCCCAAAGAGTTTTGGAATTGCTCAAAAAAAACTTTATTTCACCAAAATTCGGTATCTCTACAGACCAGGCTTTCATAATAAAGTTTTACCATAAATTGGAAGATTCACGCTTATTGTAGTTTACATCTGTGCATATGAAGTGTCAGTTTCCGTAGGAGCTTTTTCAATTTTTGCAATGAAGAATAGATTTGCAACAAGGGTTGTTTTGTTGGTTTCCCGAAATTTAAGCGGGAATTATGATTTTTGATTATATAAGACAATTATTATCACAAACCCGGTAGGTTAAATTTTCCGCTTTAGCAATTAAGATCTGTGAACATTTTTCGTAAAAGAAAGTCGGGTGGGTGTTGGCTACAACAATTACACCCTTCCTCAGTTAAATACTTTTGTTTTATTTTTATGTACGATCTCGATCTAGTAGTTTGCCAGATCTACACCTCTCGATAGCTACGTGTAGGAGTTTTATTAAATATGTTTGTTTTTATTGTTTTAGGCGTGTACCTAAAAATTGTTTCCCGAAATCAGGACTCATCGCAACCGGTTTCTGGCATTCCAAAACGCCCACAAAATAAAAATTAAAGAAAGAGACTCAAAAAATTAAAGAAAGAGACTTGGATCTTGCCGAGAAAAAGATGTAAAAAAGAACCAAGGCCAAAACATTGATTAGATACCGCATGCTATAAATCAATATTTGACGTATTTTCTTGACGATTACAACAACAATCCGATTAAAGCAAAAGTTGGTAAACTATACCGTATACCACGTATTTTACCTATACGCCAGTTGTTACTAATAACAACCAACATTTTTAAAGAGAGGTGATTAGTGCGAAGCAAAGCATGTCATCGCAACGCAACCAACATGGCATGGTGAAACAAGGCGCAACATTCCACAATATTATGTGGACACTAGACATCTAAGTAACGCAAAACACGAAGTAATATTACAATTTAACTAACTTTTTTAATTTTAACATGATTCGAAATCGCGTAACATGATGCATATGATACAACATGGCGCGACATATGACAACATGATGAAACATAGTGCAAAGTGATGCTACATAGTGGAATATAACGCAATATCCCTCAACAAGATGCAAAATCTAGAAACCTCACTTATATTTTGGAGCAATATGAGTCAACATGGTGTACCACCACGCAACACGTTTCATCGAGGCAAGTCTTCCGGAGGACCACTAAATGATTTTTCCGGAAAACAGAACTCCTTGTAATCGTTTCCTCTCTTTTAAAAACCCGGTCTGGCCATATTTTAGAAAAATTAGCCACAAAAATGTTAAAAGAAGGCTTCAAGTTACACCAAGAAACCCCATGAATAAAGACCCATCGTGGTCGATTCCTGACATCAAAAATCATCAGCAATTTTTATCAAAATGTTTTTAAACAAAATGTATGTCTGATAAAATGGGCTCCAGTTCCTAAACAGGCTTTCCCGAAATTAAGCCTCCATTTCTGGTATTAGAAAACAATTAGCGAAATTACACACATCGCAAAAGTTTTCTAGTACTCGAACACGACTCTTCAGTAATTTTTATAAAACTCGTGTGGGCGGAAACGAAAAATTTAAGAAAGAGAACCGGAATTAGCACCCATCGCAATCGACTCGACAACTTTATAAA
Organism: Nephrotoma guestfalica; assembly: GCA_963691935.1. NCBI lineage: Eukaryota > Metazoa > Arthropoda > Insecta > Diptera > Tipulidae > Nephrotoma > Nephrotoma guestfalica. The sequence continues at coordinate 86,739,448 of OY829915.1, read as the reverse complement.
AATCATACAAGTAAAACAAAACAAATTGAAGAAATTGACCCGGGTCCACCGGGCAATCCTCTCGACCAGAGGAAATTTTTCTCGAAATCCGAACCATTCACAATCGATTTATTTGTTTTTTAAAAAACCCATCACCATTTTTATTAAAATCATGCGAGCCAAAAAAGGGACCCGGGCCCCACCAGAGATCCCCTATACGAATTTTCTGGAAATCAAAGTGATTGCATTCGATCCCTGGTTCTCAAAAATGCCCCCTCAGCAATTTTCAACAAAGTCGTTTGAGGTGAAAGAAAATTTAAAGGAAGGAAGCTGCGCCCCACCGGCGGCTCTATACGTATATTTTCTCGAAATCAAAACTATTCGTAAACGATTCTTAAACCAGCTCCTGAAAGTTGTGTGACCATCGTTGTATCGTGGATTATGTCTTTATCTGACATACCAAATGCTATACTAGTAAGTGGTAGAATAGTTGTCTAGCTGGTATGATTATTGTTGATCGTCATTGACGACTCTTCCCATTGCGGGCATTAAGTAATATGTTCCTGATATGTTTCTATGCAGGTTTCTAATAAGTTATATTGTAGGTGTTATAAAAATTTAAGGTATATTTGTATTGGGTAGTGTAGCGCCTTATACATTTTTAAGTATGTTTTCGTGTATACCAATGGAATCTTTAGCTCTAATGGCAAATATTTACCTCCAGCACCTTTGTTTTGGTTGCCATAAGTTGGTGTAAAGTCAATGTATCATGGGTATCATCATAATTATGCGACTTCTGGACATAAATAAGATCGACTTTGGTCTTGAGCTTTTGAAATGTTAATAGCCTGGTGGTGGTAGTCACTGGGTTTTGTATTCTAATACTGCTTTGATAAGTAGTGTTCCTTGGATTACCTTGAATGAGATTATAAGTAGTACTGAATGTACAGCAAGGCCAGAAATTTATGTTTCCATCATTATTTTCTAATAATTAGTCTGTCCGATTAGTGAATGCCATTCAATTATTGTCAACAATGTACAGTTTTGATCTCTTCGTAACGTAACGATGCTAGCAAATCAAGTTCAACAGCCAAACGAATCTCGCCTAAACATACGTAGGCTTTTTATTACGGTAAGGTTAAAGGATAGGTCTTTTAAGGTTTATGTTAAAAGAGATGTACCTGTGATCAGAGGTGAGAATATCATTGGTTACCTTTCAATTTGGCAATAAAACTATTAAGTTTTTTTTTAAAATGGGATTTGACCCATTTTTTAAAACAACTAAAACCTAAAATATTGTACTAAAATGTCGAGTCATAATTCTCATATCCACTTAAAACTTGGTTTAACAATGTAATACACACACAAAGCTAGATTCTCTGAAATGTTTGGAATTAAACACCGTCTCTCTATAATAATATGCTCTCATTATCTTAGGATTTGTTGCATTGAGTGCTGCATTGTTCGTTCAGTTCTTTATTTTACAACTGGTAGACTCTGTTCCAAATCCGACGTTCATCGTAGCTTTTATGCTGCAGTGCCGACTCAAACCGGAAAGTTGGCTGTATATTTCACAGTCAGTTGAGGAATATTCTACACATCAAGTTCCTACGTACAGTTGAAATAATATTTCACTGCAAAAGTATTAATCTTCTATATTGTAGTCTATAGATCCCCTTGTGTTTGATTATTCAAAAACGCAGTCATAAATTTCTCCTGAATTTACTATTCCCCAAAATAGCATGTCAAAAGATCAACAACATAATTATGTCATTCCATCATAACACTCAATTAGTTTCAATCAAATAAAGAACTTCCACATACGACATGTATACACATTATATACCAACCATAATAATATCTATGCTAATAAACAAAGCAACAGCAAAGAAAAATGAAATCTCATTAAATTAAACAGTTTTGGTTACTGAGAAGAAAAGTATCAAAACCATCATCATCATCATCATCATATCAACGTTGATTAGTTAACAAAAGAAAAACATGAATGAATGACTAAACCACATCAACAGTAACAAACAGCAAAAGATGTTGATGCTCATGATATTTGATATCTTGCTGAGACTGTTTAATACATCGTATCATCTTCTTATAAACTTTGCTGTGGTTTTGCTCTCGTTTATTTTATATGATTATTTCGGGGTACGTATATGGGGTACTTACACAAAATATATAATGCTGTTGGAATAATACACACACATACAAAATCCTAGAGCTAACACAATCAACTATGTATCCCATATATAGCTTTGGTTTTATGTATCGATAGTTAATGATTTATATACAACTTTACACGATGACACTATTAATGAAGTATTACCGCACTTTGGCTTTTCGATATAATTGTATGGTGTACAATAAAATCGATGGTCATAATGCATACGTTAGTGCGGTGTGTGGTGTGATGGTGAGAAATCGATAAAATCTTTCTGTCATATAAGTATACCTACGTCGGCACTTCAAATAAGGTAATCGTTTATTATTTTTTTATAATAATTTTACTGTCGCTGATTAATGAATTATTCAATTTGAATTCAAAGTCACGTTTCTCATTTTTAAACAATACCATTGTACTTAGTATTTTTAATACGTCATTTTATGTATAAATTATTTTATTTATTGATTTCGAGCTCTTGTAAAATGTATCCAATTTTTTTTATTGTTGCTTACCTTTCGATGTCCTCTCCATAATATTTTCAAAAACTAAATGCAATATAGCCAATAGTTAAACTTGAGCTTATTCAATAAATTCAATAATTATAATTGGAGTAATCAATATAATATAGTGATAGATTATGTAATGGATGTTCCAATTTGTGATTAATTTTGCTATTTGAAGGCAAAAGTCTATGCTAACGATCCATATAAAATTCATAACCTAAAGAAGAATATTATTAGTTATATTCAAGAAATTGAGCCATAGTTTTACCGTAATTTGCTAAAATAATGGTAGCTTGCCGCGCAACAACAACAGGTTACTTACAAGGCCCGGAACCTCTATATAGTTATGGGCTCGTATCGAGAGAGTACAGACGAACAATTTGAAATTCATGAAAATAAAATTTATTTGATTTGTTCAATGGTTCATCAATTTATTTGCTTAATAACTTCAGAACACAAGGCAATCATATCAAATCATTTATAAATTAATTAAATATTTGTTGTTCAATATGCCCCTAATTGTCGATACGCCACTACGCCACTACGCCAGTACCTTGAAATCAAAGCCGAATGTCATTAGATGCAACGGCACTACACTTGGTAATCAAATGGTATAATTCTGTACCATCCAAGTGATTATATCATTTTGTGTTTCAGAAGTTAGCCGACTTTAATATTTTCGAGCCAGCCCGAAAAATTTATATTTTTTAAATTATTTTACCGAACTAATTTTTACATCAGTATATAAAATTTGTATAAAATTTGAATTTTTGTGCTCCGATCGTTATGCGGAAACCCTGGTTAATATAAACCTTCTATCCAACTGATATGGTAATGAGGGTGTATGTTTTAGATTTCTGCGGTGATGGACTTTAACTCCTAGCATTGGTCAAAGTGTTCGGATATTCAGCAAAAATTTCTATTTTTGTGGTTCGATCGGTACTATAAACTTTCTATCCAACTGATATAGAAATTGGGGTATATGTTTCAGATTTCTGGTAACCAACACTAACTCTTTCTTTCTCTCTCTCACTCTCTCTCTCTCTCTCTCTATCTATCTCTCTCTCGCTTTCTCTCCAAACCAACTCCACCCTGACCTGGGTAAATATTATCCTTCTATCAACTGATATGGTAAAGACGGTATGTATTTATATTCGTGGATCACTTTTTCGTAGCACTTGCAGTATTTTTGATACTATTAAAGTTAGCCGATAGTTTCCAGCAGAAAGTTAAAAAAAATCGATAATGCAGATAGTGTCTTTGCTATCTCAGCCGAAAATACAATATGTTATGTCAAATATTAATATGCATCTGCCGATATTTTTCAGCCGACATTTCTCAGCCGACATTTTTCAGCCGATATTTCTCAGCCGATATTTTTCAGCCGAAAGTGTTTTTTATACAACAAATATTTGTTTTCTACAACAAAAAAAATTTAAACCATTAAAAATAAAACACTAATCAATATTTTTAATAGCATTTTTAGTTATTCGGAAAAATTCATTTTACTATTGGGAAATTGCACATAAACATAAAAATACAAAATTTGAAAATTTCTAAATATTGACCGGTTAAAGTGTCATGGTTGGAAATAGATTCAAATGAAAGGTCTTAATGATGCTCGCACCTGGAGAAAATTGCAGGTCAATTTTCAAGTGGGGAGTCCGGGAAAACTTGATTGAATATATCGCACACACAAAATTGGAAAATTTCTAAATATTGACCGTTTAAAGCGTTATGGTTGGAAATAGATTCAAATGAAAGGTCTTAATGATACTCGCACCTGGAAAAAATTTCAGGTCAATTTTCATGTGGGGAGTCCGGGAACTTGAGCCCTGCGGGGTCGAAAAATGAAGTATTTAAATTTCGGTCAGTTAAAAGTATTGTAATGGCCCCTGCTAAAACAGGTAATGAGAGTAATAATAAAATTGCTGTAATAACTACAGATCAAACGAATAAAGATATGCGGTCTAGGGTAATTCCTCTAGATCGTATATTAATAGTAGTAGTAATAAAATTTACAGCTCCTAAAATAGAAGAGATTCCAGCTAAGTGTAATGAAAAAATTGCTAGATCTACAGAGGCACCTGTATGGGCGATTCTGGGTGACAGGGGGGGATAAACTGTTCAACCTGTACCGGCTCCGTTTTCTACTATACTACTGGCTAATAAAAGAGTAAGAGAAGGAGGTAATATTCAGAAACTTATATTATTTATTCGAGGAAATGCTATATCAGGGGCGCTAGTATCAAAGGGACTAATCAATTTCCGAATCCTCCAATTATAATAGGTTTAACTATAAAAAAAATTATAATAAAAGCATGGGCAGTTACGATGACATTATAAATTTGTATATATTTTCGACGATCAATTATGATTTCGTTTTTAATTATTATTAGTGAAATATATTTTTGGTAAATTTGCATGGTGAATAAACAAAATGTTTATTTGTTAAATCTTATTATATTATTTAATTTTTGTTGCAAATTTAGTTCGGCATGTACAATAAAATCAAAGAGCTTAATATGTATACTGATGAAAAAATTACTTCGGGGAGAGAATTTAAGATAATGCAGTGCTTATAAATTTGTATATTAAAGTTGTAGCAAGGACACATTTTTTCGAGCTAACTTCACATACATAAAAATATAAACTTTCTCGAATCCCAGGAATTAGAGAAAAAGTTCCCGATCTTCCCAAATAAAGATAACATCTTTTATGTATTTCGAATTTGTTTGTTCATTTGATTTTCACTTTCCTGTAATTATTATGAATAAAAGTAATATGACAATACAAACCTATTAAGAGAGTACTCATTGTTGAAAAAACTTTAAAAATATGTAGCTCTATATTCTTCAATTGAAATTCATATTTATAGTATCAAGGTAGTCAAACGCCTATACACGAATTATAATTGTCGTGCTTCAATTTTCAATTATACATTTCAATATTGTTGATCCACCTGCAAAGTATTTCGTTTTCTTATATTTATGTTCGATCTAAGGTTATATCGTGGGGATTATTGTTTATTTATTTATACAATTATTACAATTTTAATTAGAGTTGCACCGCATTTTGAACTTAAAGCTCATTTACAACGTGATGCGAACTCTATAAGAATTTCCAGTATAATGTCCATCTTCTTCGTGTCAAAAGCCAAGTCATATTTCTTATCTGCATTTTATTTTGACTCCGGTGGGCAGCAACCACAACTCCAAGATAAGATTATTCTGCGATCCGCTTGATACCTCATGGCCATTTTTGACATCTTGTCATTATGGTACAACTCAAAAATCAAACAAGCTGTACCCCGAGTAATTTTAAAAATAACTATTGACTTTCTGATTATCAGATAATAATTTAAAAACCTTTACTATTGAACCATTGTGAAATATATCTGACATACCTAACATGATGCTACTGATTATACTTACAACTGCACATTTTTATTAAACAGATACTACGTACAAGTATATACACTTATGCAGTATCTTAACGCACTACATCAATTGACCCAAAAATAACAAAATATTATCAAAATTAGCAACAACAATTTGAATGCTGCTACAAAAATTATGAAATAAAACGAAAAATTCGTAACAAATTATATTATATTTACACGTACGAAGACAATGGAAAAATCTTCACAGAGAATTTTCCACATTTTCCTCCACATGTAAATGTAGATATGAAGAAACGGATACTCGTAATAAGTCAGTTTAACATGCCAGACAAATAAATTTAATATTGATAGAGACTATTTGTGCACACTTATTTACGCTTTTCACATATAAGATATTAATAGATTTGTTTAAATTTAATCTATTCCGGTAAAGTATCTTTATAAAGAATCAAATAGTGAAAAACAGTTTTGTAGATTAAAATATTTATTTAATTTGATAAAATTTATAAAACAATTAAATCAAATAATTTTTTTAAGCGACACTTATAGTGAGCGCTTGTTGATATTGAAGCAAAATCTAAAATCAAAGTTTATTTTTAACGTATCCCGAAAAAAATTAAAAAGTGAGTTACTTACCCGACCAACATCAGAATACTGCCCTCGCTCGAAAATCCCACCCGATGTTGTTGCAATATCACGATAAACATCTACAACATTAGAGTCAACTGCACAACGATTGGTCAAATATATATAAACTACCGCACGTTTCTGCTGAATCAACGATTTTAAACTTTCTTTCGTGTCGTCATCTTTTGGTTCACCATCAACTGTCACAAATATCAACGAGCCCGTTCGTGCCAATTCCACGGCACGATACATCGCTGTAAATATTGATTTACTGCAGCCCTCACTCACCTCTGCCGTCTCCTCGAGTAAATATTGTTGACGAGCAATTTCAGCTAGGTTTGTTTTAATTTCAGGATTTATAAAAACGCCATTTGGCTCGTCGAAAAATGGCACAAAAATATAATCGTGATAATATACTCCCCATATATTGGCCATTGTGAGCATAGTGTCTCCATATAACACCCGCCCAAGCCCCCAGATTTCATTTATATTTCGCGTAAGTCTTTCACTTGAATCATATACGAGCACTAAGCTGGACTTAGGGCTTTCTATTCGAATGTTCCAGTTTATTCCTGGAATCTGGCAAGTGCATTGCACAGCTAGCACCGTTAAAAATATTGCGACTAATCTCTTTGACATTTCATCAAAAACTTAAATACAAATTGACATGCTTAGTCTTTTATAGGGTAACGCCTTATCAACTGGACCAAACAATATAAAAATGAAAAAACAAATGATAAGGTTCGGAAATTCCGACCATATCGCTTAATATTTTTCAATTTAATTAATTCGTTAAACTTCAAGAAGTAATTTTGTTGTTTAATCTAACGATTCATATTTAATGCATCTCGCAATTATTATCGGTAACCTAATCGTTACTTAACCCATTTTACGCTTTTATTAGGTTTATAAATTCGCCAGTATCCGGGAAAAATGTTTGAGATAGCTTGACGAGATTAACTGAGGTTAGGCTAAACTAGACGTTAAAATGTACAAAATTGGATGCACAACTTGGAAACAAATGCTTAAAGATAAATGAAACAAGCTACCCAAATTATAACTGATTATTACAAGAGAATTAAGGCGATTTATCTCAATAATTATTTTATTGATATCGCAACTTTAATGTTATCGATCCACGAAGCTGGAAGTCATGAAATGTAAGTAATGAAAGTCAAAATTAAAATTAAAATATTTTCATACACTATTCGAAGAAAGAAATCTGCTTCCGACTTTTAGTTAAACGGGTTCGTGCGGTATTTATCACTTGATTCCTTAGTTAATTGTATTCCAATTACTTCAAATCTCACATTAACGTGTTAAATCATTGTCTTCTAAGGTTTAACCAATTTATACACTTTTTAAGTAACTACGCATTTCAAATTCACTGCGCGAGTAGCGCTCAACGTACCTTTACAACTATTAATACCATACAATTATTAAAAAATCATTCGTGCATCGTCGATGCATGCAGTTTGGGTATTAAATTAACATCAAGTAAACGATTGCTGTATTTTATCGGATCCAGAGTCAATCGCGAAAGACTTTGCGGCAAATACTTTTCTGGTATTGTTGATGTCTTGAGATCAATAATAAGTTTTCGGATTGCAACTTTTTAAATCGGGTAATTGTAATGGTATTCTTGAGAAGATTTTCAGTATGTTTAAATCTAACACTCAAATTGTATCCCCGATTCTGGTACATTTTATACAATTTATGTTTTCTGAAGGGGCTTGGTCCATCTACTTTGAAAGCTGCAGCTGTAATACGTTTATTTGAAAAAGGTGACAACTTATTGAAGGATAATCATAGGCCAATTGTATTACAGCCTACGATTCTTAAAATCATAGAGAAAACTATGAAGACAATAATTGAGAGCTTTCTTATTAAGTTCAGTGTTCTAAATGATTTTGGTTTTAGGCATTGAATTAGCTCTAACAGTATTGCTCAATGGGGTGCATGTGGGCTGCATGTGAAACGGTTTTTATTTGGTTTACGTAGTGTGCCACTTGCAAGGTGAAAATTGGAGGCGCCCTTAGTGCACCTTAATTAACCCCCATAGTTAATTTATATTAATTCCATTGTTAATTTACATCTGAACCGTAAACTTATTGCCTTTGCGTGAGGATGATATGACGATTAGCTACCATGGCATAAATGCAGTCGATATCTCTAACCAAATCGGTTCGCATATGAATGAGCTGAGAACCCGCATAAACCATGTCCTTTAGGCTATTGTGCGATATAGGCAAAGTGCAATTTTTGCTTTTGTTTGTGGTTCCCACATTGTCTTTTTAGTAGGTCTCGCACCATTTAGTTGTCTAGTTAAAATGTTAAAATTTGGTTTCCTCCTTCAACTTTCCTTAAATTAAATTTTTTCTAAAAATCGATACCTTCAGCCTTGTGTTATTGAAAGTTGTATTATTGAAATAACCATAATTGAAAATTCTTTAAAATATTATGCTCAGAAAGTGAATCGATTCTTAAATACGCACACATTTTCTTATTAGCACTGTTATCAGACGTTTATTAATGGCAAGAATTCTTGGGGTATTTAAAAATAACAAACTGATCATCATCTAGCAAATTATCTTTCATAATTTACATTCTTGTTTGAAAAGTTGTAGCCCTTTGGCTAGTCCCCTTTAGAATTTTATTATATTTTTGTCGATCCTGATTGGATCTAGTAGATCATGTGGTTTCTTCCTTCGCAGCCGTCTTACTGGGTTTGAATCAACCAACATACGACGTATCGGGCATTTAGGTGTAGACTAATACGTTGCATGTGTTTTTTCACCTGTTTTCTTATTTCTTCACTGACGAAATCCATCTTCAGATCTCTATGGAGGTTGTCATTTCCTATGTACCACGGTGCAATAACTGTTCCACGTATGACTTTGCTTTGGAATGGCTGCATGATTGGTGTACGTTGCCCAAAGCTGAATACCGTAAGTCCTCACAGGTTTTAGGATTTGCCGGTATAGAAGCAATTTATTATGTAGAGTTAGCTCAGAATTTCTCCCTAAGACCAACCCATCTTTCTTTATTTGATGTTTAACTCTTTTTTTCTTTTTCACATGCTCTTTCTATTTTAGTTTCCCATCTAGAGTAATGCCTAAATATTTTGCCGTATTTGCATAGGGAAGTTGCTGAGAGATTAGTTCTACTGGTATCCAGTTGACCTATTTGTTGGTAAAGTTTACGTCAACAGATTTTGTTCTATTAAGTTTTATTCACCATCTCTTCGTCCAAGTACTGACAATGTTAGTAGCTCTTTACAATTTGCTTGTGAATTCTTCTATGCTATTAGCAACTGCTAAGTTGGCCGTATCATCCGCAAACGTCGCTATGTTAGTATCCTCTATCGATGGCTGGTCCGAGGTGTATAGAACATTAGAAGTTGGTCCAAGAACGCTATCTTGTGGTACCCCTGCTGATATTTCCTTTATGTACGCCACAAGAAATTTTGGTAATGAACAAATTTTCATCGGAAGAATGTATAAAAAATTGTTTACGGGATTGGTCAATATTCACCATTAATCCTCGTGATTTTCGAACGGGCATCTGAATATATGTTCTATGCAGATTGGCACACATGACTTCATATGCCAAGGGAGGGGGTCATCTCTGAGTTCGCCACAAGGAATTTTGGTAATGAACAAATTTTCACCGGAAGAATGCATAGAAAATTGTTTACGGGATTGATCAATATTCACCATTAATCCTCGTGATTTTCGAACGGGCATCTGAATATGTGTTTTATGCAGATTGGCACACCTAACTTCATATGCCAAGAGAGGGTCTCATCTCTGAGTTCGCCACAAGGAAATTTGGTAATGAACAAATTTTCATCGGAAGAATGTATAGAATATAGTTTTCGGGATTGATCAATATTCACCATTAATCCTCGTGATTTTCGAACGGGCATCTGAATATGTGTTCTATGTAGATTGGCACACCTAACTTCATATGCCAAGGGAGGGGGTCATCTCTGAGTTCGCCACAAGGAAATTTGGTAATGAACAAATTTTCATCGGAAGAATGTATAAAAAATTGTTTACGGGATTGGTCAATATTCACCATTAATCCTCGTGATTTTCGAACGGGCATCTGAATATATGTTCTATGCAGATTGGCACACATGACTTCATATGCCAAGGGAGGGGGTCATCTCTGAGTTCGCCACAAGGAAATTTGGTAATGAACAAATTTTCACCGGAAGAATGTATAGAAAACTGTTTTCGGGATTGATCAATATTCACCATTAATCCTCGTGATTTTTGAACGGGCATCTGAATATATGTTCTATGCAGATTGGCACACCTAACTACATATGCCAAGGGAGGGGGTCATCTCTGAGTTCGCCACAAGGAAATTTGGTAATGAACAAATTTTCATCGGAAGAATGTATAGAATATAGTTTTCGGGATTGATCAATATTCACCATTAATCCTCGTGATTTTCGAACGGGCATCTGAATATGTGTTCTATGCAAATTGGCACACCTAACTTCATATGCCAAGGGAGGGGGTCATCTCTGAGTTCGCCACAAGGAAATTTGGTAATGAACAAATTTTCACCGGAAGAATGTATAGAAAACTGTTTTCGGGATTGATCAATATTCACCATTAATCCTCGTGATTTTCGAACGGGCATCTGAATATATGTTCTATGCAGATTGGCACACCTAACTTCATATGCCAAGAGAGGGGGTCATCTCTGAGTTCGCCACAAGGAAATTTGGTAATGAACAAATTTTCATCGGAAGAATGCATAGAAAATTGTTTACGGGATGATTAATAATTTATCTTTAATTGTTCATTGATATTTCATATAGATTAAATTTATTAATATATTGAAATGAATCTTTTTTAATGCAAACTGTTGTATAATTCTATAATTTTCTCGGGCTGATTTTTTTTTTTTATTTAACAATTAAATTTTCGGGATGGAATTATTTTATGTAATTTAGCTAAGACACACACTTTATGAAAAAAAATCTTTTCGGGATGGAAATTTCGGGCTAACTTCTTATACATACTTATAGTCCATGTTCCATCTTCATTTTTAACTGGTGGAATTTGTTTAGGTAGTTTTAAGCTTTTTGTCGCTTTCCAAAGGGAATACTCGGTATTTATTCCCCAGTAAGGCCACTCACGTATTTATTAATGGATTCGTTTTTGATTTCTTTAATTAGCAACTTTAGTTTATTGGATAAAAATTTTAGAGTTGTTTTATATTCTGGCGCTCGAGTTATTTGCCAAGCCTTTCTTGCTTTTTGTCTCGCTGTAACCAGTGCCCTAACTTGCATAGGATAAATAGCATTTCGGGGCATTTCCTTTGAACTTAAGGGGGTACTACTCCACGTCGTTTCTTGTATACTGTTGTTGAGTTGTTTTAGTTCTTCTTCTAGCTGTATCGGATATTTAATTGGCATCTGAAGATCAATATTATCCTCAACAAGTTTCTGGAATTTCCCCCAGTAGGTTTTTCTTGTTAGTTAGCGAAGGTGGGCTAGTTTTCTGAACAATTGTTGCACTGATTGTCATAATAACAGGCGTGTGATCCGACATAATTTCCTCGCTGCTTTCTAGGTATATGTATTTTTTGTGAAGTCACTGATATCGCGTATTTAAGGGTTATCCAATTCAAGCTTGATAAAGTAAACTTAAAAAAAACACACAAAATATTCGGAATGTATTGTAATTTTTATTTCATTTTACAGATTGATCCTTGCCATTTTCAGTTAAACATTAAGATATCATTCAAATGTCCTCCACGGGACTTCTTACAGGCCTTGATTCTTTTGCGGTAATTTTCAATGACTTTTCGCCACATTTCGGGCGGTATCTCGGCCATTACCTTACGAATATTAGTTTTCAATTCGTCAAGAGTTTGAGGATTGTTTGCGTAAACACGATCTTTCGCGTAGCCCCACAAAAAGAAATCCAAAGGCGTTAAATCACAGGATCTTGGAGGCCAATTGACATCAGCCAATCGCGAAATCAAACGTCCAGGAAATTTCTCTTGCAAAAGATCTCGATTTGCTCGTGTTACGTGACTGGTTGCTCCATCCTGCTGGAACCACATATCGTCAAGATCATAATCTTCGATTTTCATAAAAAAATAATCGGTTAACATGCGGCCATAGCGCTCAGAATTGACGGTAACGGTTCGTCCATGGTTGTTCTCAAAAAAATACGGCCCAATCACACCAACAGACCACAATGCGCACCAAACAGTGACTTTTTCCGGGTGTAATGGCTTCTCTGCAATCAATTGTGGATTTTCTGAGCCCCAAATTCTACAGTTTTGCTTATTAACGTATCCACCAAGCGAAAAATGAGCTTCATCACTGAAGAAAATTTTGTTCGAAAAATCAGCATCGACGGCCTGTTTTTCCAACACCCAATTTGCGTATGTTCTTCGTTGTCCATGGTCAGCAGGCTTTAGCTCTTGTGTCAAATGGACTTTATACGGATGAAGATGCAAATCCAGATGCAAAATGCGCCATAATGAGCCATAAGATAGGCCTAAATGTTGAGCTCGACGAGGAATTGACAAATTTGGATCTTCTTCCACACTTTCAGCTACAGAAGCGATATTTTCAGCATTGCGAATGTTTCGATGATGCACAGACCTTACAATATCAGTAACAGATCCAGTTTGTTCAAATTTATTCACTGTATTCAATATGGTTTGCTTTGTAGGACGATTATGACGACCATAATCTGCTCGTAAAGCGCGAAATGTGGATACGGCAGAATCACTATTTTTATAATAAGATTTAATAATTTTAACGCGTTGGTCGATTGTTATATGCTCCATATTCTTAAATGGCAGAATGTCAACTAAATAAATGACAGCGTACTTGACGTTTATCTTTGACAGATGTCGGTATACAGATTTCTACTTTATCAACCTCGAATTGGATAACCCGTTACTTACTATCCGTAAGCCAATAACTTGGTTGATCTCCATCAAACAACTCTCTTCATTTTAGAGGTTACTCTTGATCCCTTTGCATTAAAATAACCTCCGATTATGAAACTTAATCCAAGTGATTTAAATAATGTGCAATAGTCTACTTTAATTAAATTATATCTTGGGGGACAATATATTGACGATACACTATATTATTTGTTATTATTTATAAATACTTTTAAGGTGACTACTTGCATAAATTCCTCTTCAATTTTATGTGCTTTAAAATGGTTGATGTTTTCTTTTATAACCACATCGGTGGTTATAAAAGAAAACATCAACCATCACCACCAACCGTATCCATATATTTTAAGATATGAAGTTGAAGTAAAATGGGTTTCCAGTACTAGGCATATATCTATTTTTTCAGTATTTAGGAAAATTTCTAATTCTAGAATATCCTGCATTAGCCCATTTGCATTCCAGGTTACTATTCTTAATGTTTTATTTGTTCTAGTTAGCATCATTTTAACAGCATGGATTTCATTTCATTTAGAGAGTCTTGCTTATCTAACCTGTTGCTTAGAGCTTGAAGGCATTTCTCTTGCTTAGCTATACATGCTTCCATGCTTCTTAGTATCTTTTGGAGCACTGCTGTATCTTTGGTAGTGCCCTCCGAAATAACCGGCTTTGTCATGACTACTTGCGAACTAGCATGAAGTTTAGGTTCCTCTTTGGTGAAAGTTTGATAATTTTTTCCGATATTCCTGGACTTTGGTGTCGCGTTTTAGTTGTTATTCTTTGGGCAATCATTCTTATCCTCATAGGTAAACCATAGGTACCTCTCGGAATTAAGCTTTGTAGCCAAAGCTCTATAGGTTTCAGAGTTCACAACATAATTTTCCAGACGCCATTGTTTAGAGATACGAGTTTGTACTCGGCTACCGAGTAGAGCAATTTTATAACCCGGCGAAATTTATTTCGCTGAGTTGATTTCGCTTTTGGTGGCGCTAGCTGGTTGTTGTTCTAGAAGTAGGTGTTTCTTGATGATTAACTGGTTTCTATAAACCTCTTTTGAAGTTGATAGTAAAGTTGCTGCCATTTCTGATGAGTGTTGAGCTTTCCTTTTCTTACTTGGTCTTTTATTCCGGTTGTAATTTGTCTCTCTTTCTAATTCTTCTTCATCAGTATGGGATGGATTAATGTCATCATCGATTGCAGGGCTAGGTGTCGTCCGAAGTTCTGCACGTATTTCAACTGCTTTTTTGTATTTTTCATTTTCTCTCTTTAAAATTATAAATTCTTTTTTCAATTTAGTTGTAAATTCCTTTATTTCTCTTAGTTATTCACGGAGTTCAGCGTTTTCCTCCTCCTTCTGAAATATATTTCCAGTTGAAGATCTTGGTGATCTCGATAATTTGAAACTTCACCCCAGAATCTGTTGGGCCTGCCTCCGAAGAGTGTGGATTTGGCAGCACATCTTCTGATGTACCACCTAGAGTATTACATTCCGTATTTCTGGTACTCATTGTTTGTTTTTAAAAAGAAACTGAGTTTAGTCTCAAAAACATTGACATTACATAAAACTACCAAATTTATACACGGTATGTTAACACATTATATTTGTTTACTGAACAATTTTGGTAATATTACGTGGATTTGTTTATGAAAGGAAGAAATGTATACATTACCAAAATGAAGATTAAAAACCTGTAGTAAACAAACTTACTACACCACTAAAGGAACAAAACAATAAATAAATTCACTCATAAATCAATAATAAGCGATTCACCAGAACAATCTTATTGTCTAAATTTTATGAGAATTTAACACTTTTGTTCGCAGTTCACCTGACTTCACGGTAAGACGTATTGACAAATAATAATCTCCTTTATCTTAAATTTTGAATTTACATTTTATGTCAACAACACGTATCAATCATAATTTGCATATTAACAAAAACGTTTACACGAACAATTACACACTATTGTGATGAAATATATACTCGAATATAGTTAGAAAGTAAACTTATTGAAACGCGCTGTCATCAACACCTTTTATGCATATTAAAGACTTACGCCTGGCGTACGGAAATGGTTATACAAGTCGAGTACAGTTTAATTTCCAAATAAAGATAACATGTTATGTGTATTTTAAATTTGTTTGTTTATTTGATTTTCACTTTGCTGTAACTATTATGTATAAATGAAGTCAAACAATACAAACCTATTAAGAGAGTACACATCGTTGAAAGAATGTTCTTCAATTGAAATTCATATTTATAGTATCAAGGTAGTTAAAAGCCTACACACGAAATATAGTTATCGTGTTCCAATTGTCAATTATACATTTCAATATTGTTGATCCACCTGCAAAGTATTTCGTTTTCTTATATTTATGTTCGATCTAAGGTTATATCGTGGGGATTATTGACTTTCTGATTATCAGATAATAATTTAAAAACCTTTACCATTGAACCATTGTGAAATATATCTCACATACCTAACATGTTGCTACTGATTGTACTTACAACTGCACATTTTTTATTAAACAGGTACTCGGTACACATATACACATACACGTATGTCGCATGCTGACACTACAGCAATATCAACCCAAAAACAACAAAATATTTTCAAAATTAGCAACAATCAAATTGTGCTACAAAAATTGAAATAAAACGAAAGATTCATTATAATTTACACGTAGATAATCGAACGTGAAAATTTTTAAATTAAATTAATTTTTAATAAGAAGACAATGGAAAAAATCTTCACAGAGAATTTTCCTCCACATGCAGCAAGTAAGTTTAACATGCCTCGTAGCAAGTAAGTTTATCATGACAGACAAATAAATTTAATATTGATAGAGACTTTAGTTGTGTGCCTAATTTAAGCTGCTACATAAGAGATTATAGTAGATTTGTTTAAACATATTCCATTCCAGCAATGTATGTATTATTTATAAAGATGCAAATAGCGAAAAACAGTTCTGTAGATTAAAATATTTATTTATTTTGATAAAATGTATAAAAAAAATTAATTAAAACGTTTTGCTGCGACACGTTTAGTAAGTGCCTGTTGATATTTACGCAAAATCTAAAATTAAAGTTTATTTTCATCGTATCCAGAAAAAATTAAAAAGTGAGTTACTTACCCGACCAACATCAGAATACTGCCCTCGCTCGAAAATCCCACCCGATGTTGTTGCAATATCACGATAAACATCTACAACATCAGAGTCAACTGCACAACGATTGGTCAAGTATATATGAACAACAGCACGTTTCTGCCGAATCAACGTTTTCAAACTTTCTTTCTCGTCGTCATCTTTTGGTTCACCATCAACGGTCACAAATATCAACGAGCCCGTTCGTGCCAATTCCACGGCGCGATATATCGCTGTAAATATTGATTTACTGCAGTCCTCACTCACCTCTGTCGTCTCCTCGAGTAAATATTCTTGATGAGCAATTTCAGTTAGGTTTGTTTTAATTTCTGGATTTATAAAAACACCATTTGGCTCGTCGAAAAATGGCACAAAAATATAGTCGTGATAATATCCTCCCCATGTATTGGCGATGCTTGATATAGTATTTTCATGTAATAAACGAGTCATCTGCCACATTTCATTTATATTTCGCGTAAGCCTTTCACTTGAATCATATACGAGCACTAAGCTGGACTTACGGCTTCCAACTCGACTGTTCCAGTTTATTCGTGGAACCTGGCAAGTGCATTGCACAGCTAGCACCGTTAAACATATTGCGACTAATCTCTTTGACATTTCACCAAAAACTTAAATAAAAATTGACATGCTTAGTCTTTTATAGGGTAACGGCCAATGGACCAATCAATATAAAAAATGGAAAAACAAATGATATGGTTCGGAAATTCCGACCATATCGCTTAATATTTTTTAATTTAATTAAATCGTCAACAATTCTGAAATTATTTTGTTGTTTACGCTGTTATTAGGTTTATAAATTCGCCAGTTCCCGGGAAAAATGTTTGAGATAGCTTGAAGAGATTAACTGAGGTCATTGCTAAACTAGAGGTTAGAATGTACAAAATTAGGCGCACATCTTGGAATGGGCACTGATTACAAGAGTAGGAAGAGCGATTTATCTCAATAATTATTACAGCTATGTCAATGAAACTTTTAAGTTACGTAATGTACTAAAAATAGGCAGGATACAAGTCATGTCACATTTAGACCAATCCAGGAAGCTTAAGGTCATGAAATGTAAGTAATGGAAGTCAAAACATTAAAAAAATGTATACACTGTCCCAAGAACCAAATATGCTTCCTACTTGTAGTTAAAAGGATTCGTGTGGTACGTGTGGGTGGTTGTATGAAAGGTTTTAGTACCATTTCCGAGAAGAGGAAAATAATAATAATATTCTTTTGTATTAATGCAAAAAATATTAATTATGTACCACGTAATTTCTTAGTTAATTTGAATCCAAATGACTCTAAGTCTTCCATTAACATGCTAACTGAAAGTCCGCTAAGGTTTAACTCAATATGTTTCCACAAATTTCATAAATTGTCAAAATATTTCAATTATATAAATGTTTTGAGTAACCACGGATTATATATGTATTATCTGCGCTTAATGCACCTTTACAATCGTTAACAGCATACAATTATTAACAAATAATTTGTGCATCGTTGGTGCATACATTTAGAATATTAAATTAAAATGCGTTCATATATAAGAGATATCGAATGTTGTGTTCTTAATTTTAATTTTTAAAACTTTTATTGGTTTTGGACTCGTTTATTGCAAAAATGTATTTTATTCTTGCTTGAGCTCTCGACATCTTTTCGGTGTCATTGAGCGCTTTCAGGACACCCAACAATTGGGAACATGTTGAGTAAAATCCAAGCCAACGTTATGAAAATGGTTAGAACTATGAAATTTTGAAATCAAATTGGCGATGATTTCCCTATAAGCATGATGCCCACACTTGGCGGTCCTGAACGCGCCCATTTTCAAAAGCATATACAACAAAAAATTTCGTACAAAAACAAAAATGTCGATATAGCAAAAAGTCAGAAAAACGACTCATTCAAAAAACAAAATTTTTAAAAATCAATTTTTCAAAGTGCACTACATAGAACGAACTCTATGAAAAAGCGTTGTAAATAAAATTACATGAGTATGTAAATACGACAAAAAACAATTATTAGATAAATAAATTATATGTATTGCCAATATAGGCACAAACACTTACAATATTTATCGAATTAGTACTCTTCTTGATATGTAACATTTCTAAAATAGATCGTTCCTTAACATTTTTTTCTTTTCTTGGAATTTTCACGTTATCTACTCGTATAGTAATTACACTATAATTTTTATTAGTGCACTACAATTTATTTTAAGTTTAGGTAATAAGTTTTGTTCATCTATGGTTGGTAAATTTATGCCATTTTATGAAATTATCTCAGATGTTGAACGATGTCAGACGTTTTGCAAAGATTTTAACAAATTTCAAAAGTAATCAAAATTCACAACAATTAACATCCTCGGAAAATCAAATTTAATCATACGTGAAACAAACTAAATTTTTGTTTTGAAAAATATTCCATATATTATGGTTATGAAAGAAAAAAATACGTTTCATTTCATTTTTATAGCAAAATTTTATGGTTTAATTTTGAAAATTACATTTTGTAACCATTTCATAACCTAAAATTTTCATAAAAGTTGTAATTCGTACATCTTTCCAAACAATACAAATTGGAATCTGTCATTAATTCTATAATTTTTATTAATATCACCAATATGGATTTAAAAGATTTGTATGGTTTAGATCCACTAAACATTAGTGAGTGTGAGAAATATTTCTCATCTTTACATACATTTTGTACAATGCTGCCATAAAAAATGCTTAAGGTTACATTTTTTTGTAGCACATTATGGCAGCACACTAACGCCATGACAATTATGTTTTCAGTAAAATTTTACTGATAACATTTTTTGTTTCAATACACAACCAGCAAATCTATATTTTTCCTCGATTTGATATTACTTAAAGTCATTTTTTCGTAATGGAATAGAGGCTTAATCCTCGTTTTTTTGATTTTGCTATACCGATTTTGTATTTTTCTAAAAATATTTGTTGTTGTTCATTTATATTGCTTTTGGATATGACAACGAAAAGGTGTCAAAAGCTAAAGCAAAACTAAAATATTTTTGTTAAACTGAGTTAATTACCATTAACGCATTGCACTCCGAACAATTTTTAATATGACCTATCAGCAACGGACAATGGGCTACCAGCTACTCTGGAATATAGTTTTAGCACAATTTTTATATAAACTACCAGCATAGGCCTCTATAAGAAACAAAAGAATATTTAAATTTACAATATAAATATTTAAATAAAAAAAGAATATTTCTTTAGATACATCATTTTTAAATTACTTGCCAATTAATTGAAACATATTGGGAAATGTGGGAGGTATACTAAGGAAAATGTTCCCCAGAGGATCACTTTCAAATTGCATGCATTTAAGAAAATGCAATTAAATTTCAACGTCCCACTGACACTAGATAAGCCATAGGCATTAAAAATTAAATTAAATGTCTGTATGACAAGATCGTGCTTCTAAATTTTGTATTAAGAATTTGGCAGTTACTTTTCGTATCCAAGATAAGTTTTTAACATTACCAATATGTTTTAAATTTGTACTATGCAATAATCTGCAATAATTATTTAAATGTTTCAAGTTTTCTAGTTCATGTTGTGGAATATTTTTTAATCGAAACAAATTATAAAAACGGTTATGTGCGGATTGGACGAATTTCCAACATTGTATTCCCGAACCCCAATTTGTGCAAAAATCGTTTCGCACTTTTGCAATGACTTATAAAAGCTTCGGCTCAATCGATACATTTGTATTTATATAATTTAATATTATTTTACTTTACAAAAACTAAAGTATTTTTAATTGAGTGTTTACTACTCGACTTTTTTTTAAATAAATTCTAGAATTAATTTTGCGAACAAACTAAAAATGACCAACTTTAGCAGTGTAATAAAAAGATAAGCAAGTGAGTTGGCGTATTTTCTTAACACGATTAGAACAACAATTCCATGGCTAAAGCAAAAACTAAAGCAATTACAAATTTTGAATATCCACCAAATGTCAAAATATATTTTCTTCATCCATATATTGTGAATAATATATAAATTTCTACAATTATAAAGTGTTTAATATAATTATTTTTACAGATAGATGAATACACAAAAATATAATTTGATAAAATTATGCAATAGAATTTTAAATGATTTTTGCAGCGCTAAATACAGCTGAAGCAAAAAAGATGTACGAGTATTTCGCAACAAAATAAGGCAAATATAATTCAGCAACTGCATGATCGACAATACAACCTACTTTAACTTTAAATATGTAACTCTTGCTCGAACTAGAAATTTGACATTTATGACATATTTTGCTGTAAGTAAACAGAATCAGTTGTGGTAAAATACCCAACTCAACAACACAGTGTTATAGAAAACGTATTACGTATTAATTATTTGTACAAGGTCTTATACAGCTATAACTGCTAGTCGACTTAATCAAACCAAAAATTAAAAAAAAAATTTAAAAAATCAGAATTGCAATCAAACATATAAATAATTACAATTATTATTCTTTTTTAGGATACCGGCTGCTTTGGAATAGTTCATATGGAGAATTGTTATCGTTATGTGTGATTACTGGGTTAGGTAAGTAAATTATAATAAACGTTTTATGTGAATTTGATTATTTGTTTTTTGCTCTATTTCAGCCTGTGAATAGATTTTCTATAAACTACGACTTTCTGAACACACTTCTCGCATTAATCGCACTCACGATTCAGTCAAATTCTATAATTGGAAGACGGCAAACTTGATGTACGAACCTTTTTAAAACACCGCCCTTCGTCTTGATTTGGACTACACGAATGTTACCGTCATTACCGGGATATGTTTGAATGATTTTTTCTAGAAACCATTGCGCTGGATATTCAATTTTCCAGCGCTTCCAAAATTGTTCGTAGATTCTTTTGACAATGTCCCAACTACACATGCAGTTAATTTAGATTCCAGCATTTCTATGACTTGCTGCATATGCATGCCGATTAGGGTATGCGCTGGTGTCAAATAATCTAAGTCGTCGGAGCTTGTCGGACGAATCGGGCTGGAATTAAGAACCCCCTCAATCTGTGTAGAAAACTCCTCCAACCTCAAAATGTGTTCTTTGCAGATGAACTTTTGCGGATTTTGCAGCGTTCTTCCATAAACCACCTTGATGCGGAGCTGCTGGTGGTATGAATCGAAATTCGATAATATTCTTCATGAGATAAGCTGATATTTCCTTCGAGAGTTGTTTTAGAAAATCCTAAACCAATTTTAAATTATTTTTTGCCCCAACGAAATTCGTATCGTTAACACAATAAATCGTGCTGCATAATCCTCGTCGACCTACGAACCGCTTGAGGGTCCCTACAAATGAATCAGATGTTAAATTCATAAATGCTTCAAAATGCACTGCACGGGTGGTAAAGCAAACAAACACACATAAGCATGCTTAGCTGGGAATTGCTCCTCGTCTCCGAACTGCATGCATCTTAAAAGGGCCGCAAAAATCTACGCCTACTGCCGCGAATGGAAAATTGGGCTGCACTTGATCTTGGGGTATTGATCCCATTATTTGTTGAACCATTTTCGGTTGTTGCCTTACACATTTAATGCATTAATTTTGTCGGATCCTGTTAAATAAATAATAATAAATAATAAATTGACACCAGGATGCTGAATTTCATGATGTACGTGGTAGGTGATTAACATTGATAAACGGGTTTTACTGGATAAAATTACCAGATGCTTGGCGTTGTATGGTAACGCCGAATTGTCCAACCTTCCACCGACTCGTATTTATTTATATACGAACATATGATCCAATTGTACAAATTAACAACAATTTAGTGAACTACACACCACATTGTGAGCACTACAGCTCATTTGTAATGAGATGTGTAATTCAAATTATTCTAAAATTGCAACCTGCCTTCGTAGTAGTTTTGATGTATTCAATAATACTCCGTATACAGGGCCGTTGCTCATTGCTAAATCGATTTAATTAGAGCTCGTCTGGCGCCATTCGTTATCTGCCTTCGTAGTAACTTTGGTGTCTTCAGGAACATTCCGTCAAAAACTGTAACTCTCGGTAATAATTGCTCATCGCTTAATCAATTCAGTTAGAGCTCCTTTGGCGCCATTTTTTATTCCAATTAATAATTATTCAAAATTAATAATAGAAAAATTACTTTGTAGAAAAAACAAACAAAATCACTCAAACGCGTCTGTTCGACGTGAAAATCAAACGCAACCCTCTGCGTATGACTTGTACATTGTCAAGAAACGGATTCAATGGTCTCAATTTACTTCTTCCGGGAAACCCGATATTTCTCTCTTGCGGCTTATAGTTTGGTTGGCCAAGTGAATTTCTGATTTCGTCAATGATCCAGATTGCCGCTTGGTTTTGCATTTAGTTGCTACATTATTACAATTATTAAGAAAACGGTAAATTCAGCCTAATATTTTTTTAACTTAGAAAAATTGCGAAGTTTATTAATCAGATCATGTACTATGTCTGATTCGTCGTCCATCGCCGTGGTTGGCTGGATAACCATTCCAGGACAATCCTCGGATTCGTCCAAAGTGTGACGGAAAATACTTTAAGGTTCAGCATGCCCACTATCTGGCCCCCATTAACTCCAGTCTTGGTAAACTATATAATTTACTTTAATGGTGCTACTTTTGCACAAATCAAATGACATTTCCATCCTTAATCGGTTTGAGTCCTGACATGAAGGACAGCTGCATAAGCCCACTTGCTGGTGTCACATAACCCGTGAATACTGATTGTCTTTATGCTTGCTATCCTTCTTTGAACTTTAATATTCGATGTCCCGCTCTAGTTGTTTCGTATTTTAAACCATTCTGATTTTGTATCGACCGGCAATTCGTCATCCCACCGTGACATTTGTAATCCGAGCTTTTGGAACAATATCTTGATACTAATCGTTATAGGGGATATCAGCCCTAAGGGGTCAAATATCCTGCTTGCCTCGGATAACAAAGTTATTTTGGTGTGAATTTTAAGTGGATTGATATCGGCTTCGAAAATGAATCGGTCAGTCGTAGGCTCCCAAGCTATCCCCAATAATTTAATAGATTATTCGTGGTTCGATAGCTTCTTTATATTATCGGCCTCATATTGAATGATCTCTTCTCGGATTAAGCTGTGGTTTGACATTTTCCTCAGATTAAACCCTCCTCCGCATTGAATTCGAATAATATTGCTCTTCAGCTCCTATAGTTGTTGTAGGGTCGACGCACTCGTCATTAGATCATCTACATAAATGAAATGTCACTTTCGACAGCGCGTGCTGTTTCGGCAAAGTCATTTGAATTCAGGGTACCTGGGATTTTGCACACAGCGAGTCGCCTTTTTTGAGCGACTTGCAGCTAAAATCGAGTAAAAACGACTATGCACTATGCGAGTAGACACTCGCTCACGCTTTTATTTCCGACCATGTATATTGCATAGTGAGAAGAAAGGCGACAAGATTTTTAAGTTATATTTTCATACTCGTATCGTACTAAACGTCAAAAAGTAAAGTATAAGTTTGTTTGAATTTGATGTAGGTAAGATAATACATCTGCCAATATATATTTTTATTTATTTTTTATTGTGCCATTTTTATATTTTTCAGTATTTACATACATATTTTCGTCATGGAACGAATAACAAAGAGACAAATATTTAGAAATTAATAAAATAAAATATACCTCACTACTATTAATTAAATTAATTATTAAACCTTTCGGAAGTCGATATATAGTTCCTGGAATCTTTAAAATAAATATTATGTTAATTAAATGTATACATAAAGTTTATAAGACTAGTTATTAACTACCTTGTATCATTGATGTCAAAAGGATTTAAATCATCGTTAAGGCGAGACCGGATAATTCTCATATTGTTTTTTTTTATCAAAAACAATAGCAATGGGCAAATTGACCATTGTTCAAATGGTCAAATGGATAAAATCTTAAAAAAATTGAACACAACACTAAACCGCAAAATGACACAAATAATTTTAAACACAAAATGACATTTTGACAGCTAAATTCGTAGTTGCTCAATTTTCTCAATTTTACTTTTGTCGATTTGTGCATAATCGCTAAAAAACTGTCGGACAAAACTAAAAGGCGAGAAATCAAACGTAAACTTGCTTCTCGCCTTTTGTGAAAAAATCTCAGTCCAGGCGAGCCAACTTGATCAAACATCTGGTGGCCATAAATGACGCGAAAGCTGTTCCATATGTCACCGTATTTAGGGCGTAAGGCTTGATGTGTAATTGCTCATCTCGCCACAATATTATTTGGTGCTTTGTGTTACACTTATGCATACAAACCTGGCGATACATTTTCTCTATGTCGCCGACAAGTACGTAACGATGTTACCGAAAGCGTAACAAAATTTTAAAAAGACTCGATTGCACAGAAGGGCCAGTCATCATTTTTTTTATTTAAGGAAGCGTTACCATGACATTTTGCAGAGGTGTTGAATACCACGCCCAGCTTAGTGGTGAGACACCATGGTCAGGTAGCACATATACATACTTTGCAGATCTGCTTGATTTATATTGAGCTTCGTCATATGACCCAGTTCCTCGTATTCCTTCATGAAATTGATGTATAATGCGTCGAATTCGGCATCCTCCCGAAACTTCCTCTCCATAGCTAATAGCTTGGATTGCGCTATGTGATAAGTTTGGCTTATTACCTTCGAATTTTTCTTAAAAGGAAGTTTGGTAAAGAATCTGCCTTCGTTTGTATTGGTCATTGTAGATTGGAACCATTGCCCACACATTTCTTCTTCTTCAGTGTACCTTTGCGTAACTACCGCCACCTCCTCATTTCCCAAAATTTACGGAGCGTTTCATCGATATTCAATACCATGGTGAGCGATTTGATAGATTATGTACGTGGACCTCGATGTATGCCACCGATTACCCAACCCAGTTTCGTAGTCTGCACCACAAGCTTGCTGACTCTGATTTTCTTTCGACCATCATCCCAAGAGAAAATCAAACAGCATCTTTAAGGTTGGGTATTCCTCTTCTGTTACTTCTTGAGCCCATTGACTTTTTGTTTCGTTGTCTAGTTTTTGTAGCATCAGGTATATCAACCACGGGTATCTAGACTCTACTAGTGTGCTTAATGCTCTCAAGCCACGTAATACTCGTCGGATATATCCAGGACTTTCCTAATGCTATCAGAATTGCCCGCGATTACATTTGGCTGCTCGATGAACTTACGAATAAATACATTCACCGTATAACGATTACGATTATACCTTTGTACTAATTTTTGTAGCGCCTCGTTGTAATTCGCTTCTGTTATTTCAAGATGCCTTACGAGTGAATAAGCTTCTCCTTTAATTAGGCCGACCAAATATTGAAATTTCTGCACGAGTGCTACGGCGTCGTTCTCATGAATACTGGAGGAAAATATCTGAAGAAACTCTGCCACTCCATGTAATCCCCAGAAAAATAAGGAATTTCTAGGAAGAGCACTCCCGCCGATTGCATTCATGGTGTTTTCGGCCATTACTCTTACCTCATGAATACCTCGTAAATATATGCATTCGTTAAGCTTCGCCACTGCGGAGAAATAGTGATCTTCGGCTTCCATTAAACGAGACTCTTCTTCATCATTATTTGCGAATATTTCAGCCTCGATTTGTACAAATCTCGCAAGTAATCAAAGCACGTCGTGTATCCGGCTCGAAGGACTATGTGCGGATTGTATACGAATTTTCAACGTTGCACTCCCGAACACCAATTTGTGCAAAAACATTTTCGCACTTTTGCAGTGACTTATAAAAGCTCCTTACAAAAGACAGCCGAGTAGTAGACACTCAATTAAAAAAGTATTTTTAATTGAGTGTCTACTACTCGGCTGTCTTTTTTATAATAAATTCTAGAATTATTTTTGCGAACAAACTAAAAATTACTAACTTTAGCAGTGTAAAAAATAAGCAAGTGGTACAATATAATACAACAACTGTATGATCGACAATACAACCTACTTTAAATATGTAACTCTTGTTCGAACTTGAAATTTAACATTTATGACATATTTTTAAAGTTTTGCTGTAAGTAAGTGAACAAAATTACAATCAAATATTAAATAATTACAATTATTCGTCTATTTTAGAACAGATGTTCTATGAACGATCTGTGAACAGATGTTCTAAGAACGACGATTTTCTGGACAGGTTAAAATAACCACATCCAAAGCTCCTTCTTGAACAGATATTGAATAAAACAAAATAAAATATTTTTATTTTTAATACAAGAATACCAGTTTACTATTTCATATTAAAACAGGCGCGCACCCACGAGGAGGGCGGGCCGCGGGTTCGGATTTCTTTCACGAGGTAATAATATTTTGTGAAAAAAAGGAATAGTTTTACGTGGCCTTAAATATTATGTGCCTTTTAACGTGGAAGAAAAACCAAAAAATATCTAAGGCAATTTTAGAGCTTATAAGATTGTGCAATGATTCCAGAGCTGATATCCTGAAGAATCACGTAAAAACTTGACGTAGAAATTCTTATCTTAGTTGGACAACAGAAAATAATTGGGTCGTTTAATAAGATTATTGTTAAAGAAAGCGGCAGACGTGTAAAGCCAGTGAATGTTTCATTATTCCCGCAGATGTAACAACGGATATTGCAAGAATTGAGCAATATAGTTTATGGCTGTAGGATTTCGTGAAAACGACTGTATGTCTATTTTTGAAGTATATTTCGGTAGTCATCACCACAGAACTAAATTTGTCAGTACATTTACTTACTATTTATGAGAAGATAAAACTACGTGGCTACGATGACACCCGAGCTATGAGTGGATAATTCCAAGGTATTCAAGCACGTATCCTAAAGGAGATTTTCACACATCATTTTTCTCACCTTTGCTCTATTTGCGCACTGCACTTCACACAGTTGGAATTTAGCGACATCTGTCTTTTAGTCTAGAGTTTTTAACAGATTAATAAAGTTAAAAATTTAATTAAATTGGGTATTTTATTTACAAATTTATTTTATATTCAATTTGTCTACCTTTTATGTCTTATTGTAAATTGTCAAATTTAATTGTCAAAATTTTTGAGCAAAATTCAATTTGACAATTAAACGTACTCATTTTGCTCAAAAATTTTGGTTGTGAAATAGCAACTGTAAAATAATTAATATTTTATTTGGTTAAATAGAAGACGGGTTTAACAAAAGTTTCCTTATTTGTGTTAATTGAACTATTTGAAGAAATTCATCCATTAGAAGAAATTATCAAATGGAGTAACAGAGATACCTTATTACAAGCTTCTACTTTAAATCTAGTTACCGCAATAGCAAATTTTCTAATTTCCTTGCTTACAATTAATATTTTTTTGGTATCCAAAAAATCAAGTGAATATTTATGCCGATAATATTATTGAAATATTGGAGCAATTCAAGGACACCACAGACATCGTCGCAAAATTTTTTCGAGGAGCATCTGCACGTATTCTCCTACAATTTCAAGTATTCCACAGCGATCGCGACATCGTAACAATGAATCAGCATCGCCATCTGAGGACTATTACAGAAGAGTAAAATGTTTACCATTTCTAAACAACCTTATTATGCAATTACAGTAGCGACTGGACAAACATAATATTGATATTACAAAAATATATATATATTACAAAAATTTTCATGACTCACGAACAAGGATGTAGGTAAAGCAACTGAAAACGGTTTTGTAAATTTTATTTATCAGAAGAACTAGCATTCGATTAAAACCAGGAAATCTTGCTTACAGAATTCGGACTATGCGAGAGAAAAATCTAAAATTTGGATGGATTATCAGCCATCGACGCTTACTGCGTATGTGGCCAAGAATTGTATCCCAGTATAAGATCACCGAAAATATTATGTGTGTCGTCAATTACAGGGTGGCTGAGACCAAGTGTTACCAAATGAAAACGCTGTAATTTTTTTAATTTTGATTATTTTTTATTGAAATTTCGTGGAATATGTTGAAAACATATTACATTTTATGAAAAACATGTTACTGCTTGATATGACTTCCTTTGGCTTTGATTATTTGGTTCAGTCTTCCATAGAAAGCATTGCACGCTGACCGAACGTGAGCTTCCGGAATTTTATTCCATTCTCGAACAAGAGCTGACTTCAATGCATCAACACTTTAGTATTTTTTAGTGGACACCTTACTCTCCAAAATGGACCATATGGAGAAATCCATGGGATTCAAGTCTGGTGAATATGGTGGCCATTATTTCGACGAAATCATGTAATTTTGTAAAAATTGCTGTGTCGCTCGAGCTTTGTGTGACGGTGCCGAGTCCCGTTGGAATGTCCAACGGTTCGTACCAAAGTGTTTACGTGCCCAAGGTAGCAAAGCATCGTTTAGGATCTTTTGGCGGTACACCTCTTGGTTTACCTTGACTCCATGTTCGATGAAAACCAGAGGAGTGCGTCCATCTGCAAACCATAACATAAGCTGGTGATTGCTTGCGCATGGTTTGAATGGTTTGAATGCTGTATCGTGAAATGTAGACGTGCGGCTAATTGATTGGCACTTTGACGCGGATTTCGTTGGATTCGTTTCTTCACATTTCGTATCATTTCTTTTGATGTTGCTGTCTTTTTAGGACCGCCTCTGTTGCGTTTAGCGATGCTACCAGTTTCGTTCTATCGAGTTATGGTTCGATACACAAACATTTTATTCACATTCAAATGCTGGAGCTGACGAACTATTGCTGTTTGTGAATTTCCACTCAAATACAGTGCAATTACACTATTACGTTTGAATTCCATTACGATTTTTTTATGAAGATATTAATTTAGAACAATTATTTGTCGACCACATGTAAACAACTAACCAAACTTCATCACGTTATCTGTCAAAAAATTGACGCGCGAAAATGACAACTACACAAATGACAGCAGAGTGAAGTCAGTAACATTTGGTCTCAGCTACCCTGTATATTAAAGGATGAATGAGTCAAGTTAAGCATAAAAATAAACGATTAACGTAAAATTCGACCGTCTAACCTCTAAATTAAATTCTTGGTGTTGAGTAACCATAACATTATTTTAAATATCTTTAAATCTACCTTGACATAAATTGTAACAAATCTCTTTTGATCTTGAATTTCATAAATTGGAACAGTCATCAATATTAATTTTTATCTCATCACGAATACAAATTGTTTCTTTACGTCTTGCAAATAATTTGTCAAATCTCACGAATATTCATCAAAAATTAAATAAATTAACATAATTATGTTATGGTAAATAGTCAATTTATACTTGATGATGATTCGTGCGGCTACTTGTCAATTTAACAATTAACTCGTAACGTAAGAGGTAGCGTGTACCAAAATTATTGCATAGTCGAGATTCTTTGAAAAATAAAAGTTCATCTTCATCGATGTAATAAATTAATTTTGATTATTTTATCAACCAACCCTTATGTAATAAAAAAAAAATCTAATACCATTTCTAGAACAGCTTGATACATAAAACTGATCAATAAATTCAAATGCAGACAAACAGAGTATCCAAAACATGAGCAACTAAACAGTCATCGTTTATAAAGAAAAACCGGCAAAAGAATAAAAACCAAATTAAGATTCACCACAGGAGGATTAAATGTTAAGAAATAACAAAATTTTAATCGCTGCCAAATACTCTTGTTGTTTTAATTTTTAAAGTATTCGAACGATTCCGACGGGTAGTATTGTAGTTTTCGATTAAACGTTTATTTTCAAAAACGATACAATTAATTTTTTAAATTTATACTGTATGCAAATGAGGAAATTTAATTTTCTATTTTCATCCGTGTTCTTTGTATAAAATTTTGAATTCAATTAGGGCGTCTACAAATTTTATATTTATTACACAGTATAGGTTGTAATTTGACGAACAAACCAACAGAACGCGTTTACCACCGAGTAATTTAATACGTAAGCATGTAATACATACATCAATTTAAATTAAAACATGAGAACATAA
This sequence comes from Nephrotoma guestfalica, assembly GCA_963691935.1. Taxonomy (NCBI): domain Eukaryota; kingdom Metazoa; phylum Arthropoda; class Insecta; order Diptera; family Tipulidae; genus Nephrotoma; species Nephrotoma guestfalica. The sequence goes on along the minus strand of OY829915.1, from coordinate 86,708,679 downwards.
CCTCGTCCAATACGCATTTAAGATAAAATTACGTAGTTTGAACTTTGACACTACAAAAAATGTTTGTTATTTCTTAGTAAACCTTATTAAGACGAGAAAAGATAAGCACAGATTCAGAAAAAAGGCAAAATAAAGTATTTTAAAGAATTCCTGCACAAATAATTTCAAAGGATGTGACGCGCATGACAGAAAGAGATAAAGCGATAACATCATCACCATTAACGTCAAGCAACCGTTGCTTGAGTTGAAATCTGGAACTGAAAAATGGAAGGAAACGTGATCTCCTTCCCCCCCTCCACCTCCCCGTCATACCGGTATGCATCATTAAACAGTAAGTAGGCACCTTCGAGCAGTTCTGGGAGCTGGCTAGGATTCAACGAACCAATGAACCATTAATCCGAAGCCAGAACTGATTGTGTAACCTCGATAATGTGGCATGGGTTAGATAATAAATAAAATAAAAAGTAATATTGAGATTTCATACACCACACGATTGTTTGTATTATTTGTTAGTTGTGTATGTAACTGATATTTCACCGAATGTTACTTGCTTAGGAATTGGTGTTCTGCTAGATGAAAGTCAGACCATTGGTTTTTCATTGAAGATGGACATACCGATTGCAGTATTTTATTCAGTATTTAGAATTGCGATTACAGTCTATAACCTCCATGTTCGACATGTATGACCATATGAAATACGTGTTGAAAGTAATATTGGAAAGCCTATTTTATTTTCATGTGAAACTTGTGGCTTGACAAGATAAACAAATTCCAAATAATTGAAAATTAATACTAAAACTGGGAATTCATTTTGAAATCGGTCGTATTTTTTGTTATTGAGCATCTCGTTATCGATTAATTCGGTTTTACCACGATCAGAAACGTAAAACGACTCCTTCTATTGTAATCTGCTAGTCTGACATTTATTGTTCTCCTATTAAAGAGACAAGCACAAAATACGGGATTTACTTACGGTTAGTAACCTTTTCTACAGTTTATTAGTAAATTTGATTTCTTTTTTAAACTAAAGAGATTATTATTTTGATTCATGTAATACAAAAATAAATTTTCCCGCATTAAACGATGAATTAATCGATGAATTTACTGATTCAGATAACTACTTTTGAAATTGTTGTTTTCAGACGAAAGAGCTCATATAGATGGAATCCGTGTATATAGATGGAATCCGTGAAGTTTATAAGTGTAAGTATACCTACTTTCATGAAACATTTAGAGATAAAACAATGTTAATGTTATGAGAGTTTGCTAATTCGCAAAACTACGGTTTGTTATTACGTATGTTTATTTTTATAATCATTTTTTTTATTAAATTTACACTTTATAGTGTAATAATTAATACGTTGAAAATATTTAACATTTCATTTGAATCGTACACCGTTGACCAAAATCTTCATAATTTTTATACAGTCTGTTTAAAAACCCTTACCAAGTATTTTTGCACCTCGATACTATTGGCCATATTGTTTTAACAATTTTGCTACATGACGTAATTTTATGTCGATGACTTCAAACTTTACCTATAGATGCCAGTATAATTAAATAAATAATAGAATTTTTGTATATTTTTTTGGGGGGGACTCAGGAGTAATTTTAGCCAGTTCATCAATTGATATTATTTTACATGACACTTATTATGTAGTAGCCCATTTCTATTATGTATTATCAATAGGAACTGTATTTGCTATAATAGCGGGATTTGTTCACTGATACCCCCTATTAACAGGCATAACAATAAATTCTCAATGACTAAAAATGCAATTCACTATCATATTTTTGGGTGTTAATTTCACATTCTTCCTACAACATTTTTAGGACAAAAACGTTAATTAAAAATTATATTTCAAAGCCATTGGCTAGAATTAATTTCTTATATTGTTATCTTATATTGTATAGTATCTCGCGTACTTTTTACGAACATTACTGCCTCCTACAGTTCAGAAAAGAAAATGTATACATAAATTGTATGACGTATCAAACAGTACTGCCTGGTACTCTAGTAGTGGTAGTTTCTTGTTTTTGCACCAATACATATTTATACGCAGTTAACAAATATATAATCACTACAACGTTCGGTAGTTTTTGTAAAATCATACTCGTTTGTATTGTAGCGAGACTGCTATTTATCAAGGTGATGATGACTTATTTGTTGCTACTTATTTCTCAGACTTCATTATATTTGGACTTACATTTAAATTTGTCTCAGCTATACTCAGGAGTTTCATTATTAAAGTTGAATAATTACCTGAAATAGAAAAAATAAAAATATAATTAAATATAATTATAAATAAAAACAAATGAATAAAAAAATTAACCATTTTTTTGTATAATAATGATTGACATGGGCTAACCCATAAAGTAAGAAATTTTTAAATTTTAATTTCGTTGACTTATGAACGTTTAATGCAAACCTTGCCGAACAAGGGGTGCAGTGGTTAAAGCTTCGGCAGTTGAACAAGATTTAGAGGTGCTCGGTTCAATCCCACCAAAAGCAGTAAGAAAGATCAAATTTTCGTCATCGATTATGATCGATGATATTAATAAACACATATATAAATCTTCCTAAAAGAGTGCAGAACTCAGTTGGATCGTGCAGATGGTATACTGTAATTGTGTGGTGAGTGGGTGAATCCTTTGAAAGGAAGAAAAATCCATTCGCTAATTAATACATTATTTAAACAAAAACCAGTGTAAGTTTCTGATATTTACCAAAAAGTGCGGAAGTATAAAATAACTAAAGTGCAACACCAAAGTGGAGTTTCAATTATGTTAAGTCACAAAAAAATGAAGAAATATAAAATTACAATAAGTGTAACTTACATAAAATTATGTAAAATTCTAGAAAATGGATAAAGTTCAAATAAACCTAAATAATTATTTTCATAAGCTAAAATAAATTATAAATGTAAAATTTGCATTATATAAGCCTAATTAGTGGAAATCTGGGTTTATCAAAAGTAGTTTATGTGGCTTTACCATAAAAAATAGACGCACAATTCTTTAAATAAAATTTGAATATTTGTTTAAACATTTCGTTGAACAAGAATGGAACCAATTCTGCAATTTACACAATATCTAAGAGATTATACAATGAACTCACTACTACTAGTTAAATAGTGGACCCTTGGGGCTAACAAAATTAGTATGTCCATTGACCAGTTCCTGTTTTTGATAAAGTAAAATAGTAAGTTTGATAAGCACAAGACCCACTATTTTGCTTTGGCATTTCCTATAATATGAAATCTCTGAAATTTTTGTAAATCGGGTTGATATATTTGACATCTTAAGTTTAACGTAGCGTTTGATCAGGGGTGCCACTGAATTTTTATATAAAGTAACATGATAATTTTGAAAGCCCCAAGATGTTCACTATTTAGTTGTAGTGGTCATATTGCAAAATGTTTGGGATGTTTGGACTCATGAATAAAACCGATAAATATTTTTTATTTATTTTGTTATAATTGCTGTGTTTCATGGAGCCCATTAATTCGTTATAAATTGTATATGTAAAAAATGAACCAACTTTTGTTTTAAATTAAAATTTAGATTCGAAATCAAGTAAGCATATTCAAATTTCGACCAATTGTTTCCTCGTTAATATATGAACAAACAATGTTACCATTACAGGAATCACTGCAGAAAAAAATTTATGCTAATGTTTAAATCAAACAAGAACAAATCTGTTTCGTTAAAATGTCGTGTTTAGTTGTGCTTACGTATATAAGTGTAAGACCAGCAATTTTTTAGATTTTTTTATTTAAGAATAATTAATCAATTAGATTAACACTAGAACACAAAATTTATTAATCAAGATAGTCAACGGTGTAATTTTTCGATGACAATCCAGGAAGTTTTACCGAGGTTGCTAGGTACCAGACAAGTTAACCTATTATCACGTAACACATTAAGTAGATAACACCTGAAACCGATGTCAAAGCAAATATCCAGACTCAACCTCAAAACTCGGGAAACAACTATAAATTTGATTTTAAACATTTAAGCACCTGCCTGCAAAGGGATATATTCCGAGGTATATCCACGACTATGTATATTGAGTATTTTGTGAGTCGATGATTAGAATTAAGTGGTTAAAATTATAATCTGCTGGTTGCAGATTAATAAAATTTTACTTGTAAAAATTGACTTTTTATTGTTGTTTAATTAATTTTACTAGTATTGATAATGTTCAATTTAAGTTAGCTCGGCCTTTTGAAGCTTCTCAAAATGTGTCTACTAATAATTTATCCATTTATTTAATTATTTTATAATAAATAGCATTTTTTAATAGTTTATATTCATTAATTTATGTTCCTGAACCACACACCAAATTTACGAATACCCAAAAGGAACGATAAAATTTCATCACTAACAGTGTGTTATACTTTCAAAGATGATCGCGAATCCGAAGTTTGGAATCTCATTGGGTGTCAAAATAATCATCGCCAATCGCACAAAACAATTTCTGTTGGAAACAGAAACGTCCAACGTCTGTTGGAAAATCATGAAAGTTTTACGAATTTAAAAAATAACTAAAAACAAGGATATTATACTGTAGTATATGGTATATGGTATGATAAGATAAGAGACGTACAGGCCAATCATAATGGCGATCCTAGGTATGTATTTCATTCATTCATTCCTGGAGTAAACGTAATCCAATATCAAACACATATTTGAAAACGAATTGAACTCCAGAATTAGGCGGACCCTGCATGCATCCTCACATTGAAGGTAATACAAGGAATGGATTAGTTATTCAAAGAAACAACTTGTTAATTATTTACGCATACACACGATGTCTATGGATACGATATGTTAATTTATTAGTTTGTGTTAGTTGTGATTAGGTATGTGATATCTAAATTTCATCATATCATATGTATTAATCGTTCTCAGTCGTACATAACTGGAATAATTACTCAGTTGCATCCGGAGGATATGTCATCGTATGCTGTATAACACGGCCGCACCAATACTCAATTCTACACCAATTAACGCGAGGGATAAAAATGTTCGTGAGGATTCGACAACCTCTACAATTCTTAGTCTATCGCCAATTATTAATTTTTAATTCTTTATTGTCATATATTTAGCTGTCTTACTCATTACTAACCATTAAAAACACTCTGATTTCTAATGTCTTCTTAATAATAACAGAAATAAACACACTTGAATTCAATTAGAAGGTATATCGAAAACAATATTCTATTGCAAAAGGTCTTTGAAATTAATTCATTTCATTGATAAAATCGCAATTAAGCGACCTCTTGATCAAAAATGTTGCAACTACGATCTTCCCTAGAATTCTTAAGTTTAAATATAATCATAAAAAATAGTAAATAAATATAACTTTAATTTTCAATCGCCTGTTATTATTTACGTTAAAGTGATTTTAAATAATAAAGATCTTTCAAACAAATAATTAAAAGCAATTTATTACATTAAAATCTAAGATACTGTCATAAGTATAATCATCACCCTCACTCCGGAATTGTATTTCTTCTAATACAATAAAGGTATCAGGAGCAAAGTTTCGCCCTCCCTGGTACCCATCTCATAACCATTATGTATTTATATGATCGATCGTATTTCGAGAAAGAAAATACAACAAAATTTCTAAACACTCAAAAACGAAACGATTATACCAGAGTAAGAAACACCAAGTCGTGAAAATTCAATCAAAAAATGAAACAAATATCGATAATATTCATAAAAAAAACTTTATAAATCACTTATGCGCGCATTTACATTACGCACAATAAAAAATAAATAAAGCAAGTCCATTTATTGTAATTCTGGATCATGCTTAAACCCACCGAACATAATCAACCACATACCTGTTTTAATGGTGCTTGGTTGGATGTTTATAAGTAAATGTAGAGAATTGTAGAGAAATTACGAGAAACAAAAATATTTTCATAGCGGGAACAAGGCTATTTGATTAAAACAAAACAAAACACCAAAAGTAAGTAAAGGCCGATTTATATTATCCGTTCCGTTCAGTTCCTACACGTATCGTGTCACACATCATCAATTTATACAATCCGTTCAGACATTTTCTTCGTATGATTATCGTATATATTCGTATCTTTTGGTTATTTATAAAGTAAAAAATAACTTAGAAAAATTCATAAATGTTTTAGTAGCAATTTAATTTTTGTGTATGCAAGTTTGGGAAATAAAGTTTATAAGGAAATAAACATATAATTAAACAACAAATAGGTTATACCAAGAGAAAATGTTTTCATATTTGAAATTAAACGATTTGTGCATATATATATATATATATATATATATATATATATATATATATATATGTATATATATATATATATATATATATATATATATATATATATATATATATATATATATATATATATATATATATATATATATATATATATATATATATAACTATCAGTATTATCATTACGCGTATATATATATATACATATATGTATCAGTATTATCATTACGCGGTCAGTAATATTGCCAATATTTCAAATAATGACATTATTATTGATGGGGTAAAGTCCGCTTATCTAAAAATTGTTTTGCTATAAATTATGTGAGGGGAAATTTTTGACAAGTTCATAATTAACCTAAAAGAATCAAATGTAAATTGAAATTTATTCAACCAAACAGGCGAAAACAAAAATTGACAAAATAAATAACAATAGAAGCTGTCAGTTTTTTTAAAGTAAAAAGGATGATGATAGCAATCGAATTTGTCCAGTCAAATATTTACAACCTACTTATTGTACTCGTTGCTGAAAAAGGATGACAAATTCCTCAAGAGTGTGGCCAGTATTAATTTACAATTTGTCGCGAATTATATCAAAGTTCAGTAAATATTCACTTATCGCATTTTTTTAAATCAATTTTCTCAAAAATTTTGCGGTAACTGAATAAATATTTTGCTAAAAAAATTCGTTATGTGTGTAGTTGCATTATGCGAATTATTGCATATTGATCATTGAAACCGGACAATAACAGCAGTTATATGAAAAAGGATGATTCGGATTCACCAGAACAGGACAATACGATTAATCATTTGAATGCTATCGAACGGGCAACTCTAATTAAAATTTTGAAAATGTTGATGACGGCGATTGTATACATTTTGGGCTCAACTATACCAATTAATTTCTATTTAACCCGTTCTCATGGCTTACTATATATGTTGGCCTTCAAGCTAACTTTTATCAAAACATTGTGGTTTAATCTCACTCATTTTGGCCAAAATGAATTTTCGTCTCCAATCACGACGCTATACAAAGGATTAGCAATTAGTAAATAAAATTAGTTTATGATCGAAACAATTTATTAATAAAATTATTTTGTGCCGCCAGTAAATTTCGATCAAGATATACCAATCTTGATAACATTATGTGTCCTATTCCACTGGCTCATATCAACGCTATACGATGGTGAATTTTGACAAGACGTCCTGCCAGGGCCAACCAGTAAAATAATGCAATTCACCCTTGATGAATTAGTTCCGTTGAGTACAACTCTGAAAATTTGCAAACAATTGGACACACGGGATTTGCCTCGAAAATCATTTGACGGCCCAAGGATTAAATTTACTATACTAGATAAACCAACAGATTTTACATTTACAAATCGGGTGACGGGGTTTACGACCATTTCAACCTGTTCAAGATTTTACCCGCGAAGGTATTGAGGATGAGCCACCATTGTCGATCAATCAAATTCGATTGATTACGGGAAATTCCGTTTGTCGTACCGTTCAATACTCGAGTGGGAGTGTTAGCAAATTTACTAGCAGCCAATAAATTGGGGACCTAAAGTGAACTGCGAGAATTTCTGGGTGGTGTATCTCGGTAATTTTTATCAGGGCTAATTAAAACGGCATTTGATCTTCATCGAGACCTTTTCATGATCACAACCGACAACCGTCTATATCCAAATCCATCAGTTGGTAAAATTGTAGAAGATTATCAGAAACGCTGAATCAGAATTAGGTTTAGATTCTACTATTGTCTGTGACGATTTAGGAATAACGAGAGTCCAGTTATGGATACTAACTGTTACTCACAAAACAACATAAATATTAACGGCCAAGCAACCACAAACTGGCTTCTAGATTGATTAGCTCTACTACACTAATCCAGACATTATAATCCACGTTGAGTCTATTTTGGCCTTGTACAATGTCCAAGTTTATCACCAAGGTTAAATCTAAACGAAGCGTTGGATGACCTGCTACTGCCACAAACTAAAATACTCCAGGCAAAAACTAAACCGTGTGTTCCTTTATCATCAAAATGTAGAGGGACTACGTACAAACTCTCGCAATGTATTTTCGCGATGTTCCTGTAGAGGTGTATATTGACCTTCATACTCGATGTTTATCATTACAAACACTAATAATGCTGATATTAAAATAAAAATTAATAAAAGAAGTTTTAGAAAAATCTATTTTTTTATCTCGTTCCAGTTTTCTGCAAAATAAAACGCTGTTCTAGTGGAATAGGACCTTAAGAAGGAAAGGGAAATCGATCACATAAAAAAGTGTAGACAGATTTGTAAATGCTTATACATATACAACTTCAACGACCAATGAACAATGCATTTGTCAAGGTTAAATTTCAGTATTGTTACAGAGAATTAGTAAATTTTACGCAAATACGAGTACCATATGATATAATTTATATAAAAGGACCTCCTCTGATTGTGTAACAATTCTATAAATAACCACATTTGTTTAACCATAGTGTGATGGTCAAATATGCACTCCCCATTGCATATTAACCACGTAGTTGGCAAAACCTGCATATTGTACCTTACCGAATTCAATTGCACATTTGATTTTTTTATATTGTATGATCAATTCATTTTCAACATGAATTAACTTCATAAACAAAAATTAAATTAATAACATTTTATTTTTGAAAATTTAATTTCTAGATGAATGTAGATTTTTAAAAATAGATGCTCTGTGGCACTATTCTGGTAATTTCCAGGGTATAGGGAACTGTGGAAAGAATTTATATGTAATTTTTATTTAAAACAAAATTTTCTGGTATACTGAGGTAACAAGTTAGTGTTAATTTTTTGGAAAACAAAATTAAATGGGGAATAATTTTCCCTGCCAATTTAGATATGGAAAAATTTTCCCAATTAATAAATATTTACATCAAAATTTTCTCCTCAGTAGGCCGGAAAAAAATATTTGAACAGAAATTACATATAAATTCTTTTCCCAGTTCCCTATTCCCGGAGAATTACCAGAATAGTGCCACTGGAATTAAAACAGTTAATGAAATGAATTAATTTCCTTGCGCAAATGTTCCAAAATTACATAGCACAGGTTAAAGTGCGAACTTAATCTCTACTGTAAAAAGGCAAAGAGCCATATCTGTCTTTTAAATTGTGCTTGGTTAATGCTACTTTAGTGTAATTAAATTTATATGATTTTCAGATTAATAACAGAACTCGACATCTTGGCAAGAAAATGAAAATATGCAAAAATTCCACAAAAAGATGTTTCGAATGTACAGTACATTGGATGATTACTTAGGCTTGTATCACAGAGAAATCACTATAGTGATTTCTCTGTGCTATAACCATGCTAAATAACCCCCATATATAGTGTTCAAAAAAATTAAAATTAATAAATTCACAAATTGATATTCTCAATAAGCGATTCTCAATTAGTTCAATTTGGCACTTCTGACAAAATAGGCTGCATAAAAAATAGGTTTTTATCGCGTTTATTCAAAATACTCGTATATTAACTATTAAATTTTCAGCAGGTTTTTTAAATTTATGGCCAAACTATTTCTAATTACAGAAAAAATATAAGTAGCTAGAACGTTGTACGTATTATCAAATACTAACCAAACTACCTCAAAAATATCGTTGTAAATTTAATACATTAAACGTTAAATTTATATGCATGTTATATTATTACGAAATAAACTACTTCGAATTATAAATATTTGCCGCTAACTACTTAGATATTCTAATTGCCATGTGATGATAACGCTAAACGATAAATTCAGTCTACAACAAAATGTAGTATAAAAATGGGTAGCCTAACAAAAAATACGATCAATCAACATGCTGCTACTTCAGCATACAGTATTGCTTTTATTTGTATTCACCATCGGTTACGCTAGCGGTGGTGAGACTGGATCTAGCTCCAGCTCGAGTTCCAGCTCCAGCTCGAGTTCTAGCTCCAGCTCAAGCTCGAGTTCTGAGTCTCGTTCGAGCGAATCTAGGCCAGATAAATTAAATAAAGAAGAGGCGTAAGTGTTTTTGTGGCAATCTCTTACCATTCACGAAGTATTAATTCGTAAGTTATTTCTAGATGTCCAACTCTACAAAAGCTTTTGAGAAAAGCCAAAACAGAGGTGAAAAAAGATGAAGTTTTTCGAGATTATCTAGTCAGTAAAAATGTCGTTATTGAAGCAGATGAGCCGGCTTTTATCTTCTTTAGTAATGTGCCATTAACAGACCAACTTGCTAAAACCTATCACGATTCTTCTGTAGTGTTTGAAGTAAGCAAAAGTTTTGCTGAACGATTGTACAGATATAAATTACCACGATCACAAAATATTAACCCACTTCTTCGTAAATATTCTTGCTGCCTCGAAGAGTACTTCGACAACTTCTGTGTCGACAATGAACATTACCAATGTCCGACAAATCAAAAATATCGTAGTATAGATGGATACTGCACGAGCTTATATTGCCCCAAAGAAGGTGCAGCCGGTACACCATTTGTATCATTTTTAGATCAAAATTATGACGATTGTAAGTATAATGTTGTAAAAATTTTCTAGAGGAGTCTTTAATAATCGAAACATTAATTTACAGCAATATATAAATACCGCAAGGAAGCTCGGACCAGAGATAGACTACCATGGCCTCGTGTATTATCCACCAAATTTTTCAACCGCTGCAAGTTTCAAGATATATTTTTATCTGATGGGCCAAGTATTGCTGGTGCTCAATTTGGAGTTTTTATTACACTAGACAGTGTAGCTTTGGCGTATCCAAGGGCAAGTCCATCATTGACGTGTTGTAAAAAAGATTACAGTACTGTGTTGCCCAGTGATTTGCTCCACAAAAGTTGTGATCCAATTAGAATCCCGAAAGATGACCCGTTCTTTGCGCCCAGAGGTATATCCTGCATGAATTTCCGTCGTACCCAACCTGGGTATGACAACAACTGTGTGCTTTCGTCACGAGAACAATTAAATGTCGTTACAAGTTTTATTGATCTATCACAAATTTATGGAAATTCAAAAGCGGTTGCGAATAGTGCACGATCGTTTGTGAATGGCCTATTAAAAACCAACGGAGCTAATCTATTTCCCGAAGATGCAAACGGTAATTTTATTTTCGTTGACTTCCGCACTGCTGCTTCTCCCGTAGTAGTAATGTTTAATATATTGTTCATACGTGAACACAATCGACTTTGCCGTCTGCTGAAACGTAAACATCGAAACTGGAGTGATGAAATTCTGTACCAAGAAGCACGTCGATTTAACATAGCACAGTACCAACATATCATATATGAATGGATGCAAATATTTGTACCAGACCAGTATAGACATTTGCGTATCACAAAGCATCATCATAAAAATGTAACGGGTGCTACATCAAATGAATTTGGACATTCAATCTTCAGAGTTCACCACAAATTTATATCGGAAACTGTTGAATTATTTGACAAAAACGGTATCATGGTTCAACAACTTCTTCTCAGCAACGCTAACCCATTTGATTTAATACGAACTTCATATTCAAATATCGCACGTTCGCTCTTCTATCAGAAGCTAAATTATAATGGATGCCACAATGAGGTAAGTTTATTTATTCATTTTATAAAGTTCGACTAATTTCTACTTTTATGACAGGTCCGAAATCAATTATTTAAAAGTCCAGCGGGTGTTGGTATAGATGTATTTTCATTCGACATCAAACGAGGTCGCGATCATGGAATTCAACCGTTCTACAAATACGTAAAACTTTGTTTGAACAAAGAAATTAAATCATTTTCCGATTTGAAATTCTTAATATCGGATGACGTAAGTTCGCCTTATAGCCGGAAATTTTTGAAACGATAAAAAATTATTATTTTCATTCCAGGACATCAAATTATTACGCCAAGCATACGAATCTGTTTACGATATTGATTTATATATTGGAGCGCAATTGGAGAAAAAACCAAAACAATTTCACTTTGGTCCAGTTGGATCATGTATCTTTAATGAACAATTCTATCGATATCGTCACGGGGATTCATTCTTCTATGACAATCAAAAACAAAATTATCCATTTACTAGTGCTCAGCTAGCACAAATCCGTAAAGCTTCATTTTCGAGAATTTTATGTGACAATGGAGACATTACCCGTGTAGCAAAGGATGCATTTATGGCCATTAATAGTGTTAATACGGTAGTTGATTGTGCCTCAATACCTAAAGTGGATATCTAATTATTTTTCTATAACAGTACGAAATACATATTTAAGTTTGCTTCAAAAATTAAACGTGTTAAATCAATCAATGAATCCCTTGATGGCTCCCAGCAACAAATACTTCCGCAATATTAGCGCCTCGTATATTTAGATTTCAAAATGAGGCTAGGCAGCTATTTTGAATAAATCACATAAAAATACTTTAATATTTTTATGGCAAATAATAGGAACTTTGTAAGGAAATAAGTTTCCAAAACTATCTTGAGTTCATTTAGGGATTTAAATTGTGTTAAATACAGATTAATCGGTTTAATTATAAAATTGAATAAATTTCCATTCAAATTTGTAGGTAGGTATTAAAATCGAATTTCAAAATCGTTTTACAAAATTATAATTTGGTAATTTCATGACAATGAAGTTTACAATTCGTACTTGTTAAACATGTAATCACCTTAAATGTTAGTTATAAGTAGCACAATACCGTATATTCAAAATAATTTGATGTGTATTTCATACTCGTAACTAGAATTGGCCAAGCTCTAATTGAACATGCAACATCAATTATTTTACCTTGAACTTAATTAAAATAAAATGCACTAGAATTTTCATCACGAACTCTTTTATACCTGTATTTTGTTCAAAATTAATTTGTAGAAACTATTAATCAATTTCTAGAAATTAAAGATTTGTTGACATGCGATTTTAATTGTAACATGTTATTGTGCTGTTTGGTTTGTTTTACATTTTTCCACATCCAATGTGCATGTGATTACGGCATCAGTAGCAATAATCAATACTAACATTAAGTATTTTAGTATGGTAGTTGTTAATTAGTCGTTTTGGGATTATTGCCATCTTCTTAAATAAGCTAAACTTCTTAAGATTGATTCGTTTTCGTAGTTCTGTTGAAACAGAATCTAACCATATTGAATTGAACGTAATTTACTGGAATAAAATTAATTTGGAGGATTATACCTCAAACGTATATAACCGGTGCAGATTACTTTACTTAACTTATATTCGTTATTCAGGATTTTAGTAAATTTCATTTGCCTTAAATTATCTAAAATATAATTTGGTTCACTTAAATTCTGTTATCGCATCAAAAACGCCGAAATTATAATTTTAACATTGTTCACTGTATTTCCACTAAAACCAAGTTTTGGTATTCAGCAACCCTAAACTATACCAAGTTTGAATTTAAAGCATAATAGATTTTAAATTCATAACACTTTTATAAAGAAAACTTGCGAATTTACTGTCAAAGATTCTCTCATTTAAAAAAAAAAATCCCCACACTATCCTTGGCGTTTGCGATGAAAATCGTACACAATGTTAATGATAAACTAGAATCAAACTTTACGTTACCTAGTATCGTACATTAGCTCAAGCTGCATAAATTCTTGGTTGTTAATATCTTGAATCTTGAATCAGTACAATGGTCGTGGTTGTCAGCGTCTTTTTCAGAGAACAACTTGTAAGACTATTGAGGGCAACTTGTAAGACTCAACTATTGAGGAGCGACTTGAAAGCCATGCTATTACTAAGTGATAAACCATCTTCTAGCCTCCTCTGTTACTTAACTCTGCTCTGCTACGTGCCTTCTGCAGCTAGTGAGCCGTACTCTTGCTATATTTCGCACCTATAGACCCCGATTTCTATTTTAACTTTAATTTTCGGTTGATAGATCAGTTGGTGGTCAAATCACGAAGTTAAAATATATCGTATTTAACAAATATTAGGAAAATTGTAGTAGTAATTGCAAACAAAGTATTAATTTGCTTCGTTGGCTTAAATTGAAATCTATGAAAATTGTACTAGTATGTAGGGTTTCTTTTGGCGCTTGGCAAATTTGAAAATAAATTTTTGGTACAGGTTTTTTATCATATTATCTTTGAAAACAAAAGCTTTTTCTGAACCTTTTGTTTTTCTATGTTTACATGAATTCGAGGCTGGATGCAAAGCGAATTTTTTCATCAACAAATTACGATTTGTGATGAAAAGGAACATATCTATGACTCCTGTCGGAGTTCAAAACTCATGGGCCGGCACATCTTCCATGCCAGTCAGTATAGGCTGGCATGGAGTTATGCAATGTGCAGATGATAATAAAATTGGACCTATATCCGTACGTCCTCGAATTGGCCAATACAGGCGTAAAGGTAAGGACGTAAATAAGCAAACCTCGAAAGAGTTGGGAGAGCCTTGGCCCCAGAACAGATAGCAGGGAAAAGCAAAAAAAAAAAATTAGTTTTATAAATAACTAAAATAAAGTGATTTAGTGTTGTGAAAGTAAATGTGATTACTCTAACAATATAAATGCCTGATGGGGCACACAACAAAAAGTAGTGTCCAATTTTATTATAGAGATGCGAGACTTAACACCGCTAAAATAGCAAAAATGTGATGTTGTAACATGTCATCTCTGAATTATTCCGAATTTTTGAAAACCAAATTCAAATTTGTTCTTAAAGTGTTTGGTTGTTACAATAGTAATTTATTGGATTGTCAATATATAAATTGATGATGAATTCGTGAGGTGTGAGTGATTAAGTGTTCGAAACTATTTCAATTACATCTATTTGTCAAATTATGTACTTAAATCTAAACAAATTTCCTGCATAAGGCGAGAGTATGATCCATGACACAAAATATTTTTTAAACTTTAGAAAACCTGAATCTTTGATACGTCCCATTCCGAGAAATTCATACTTGTGTCGCCACATAGGTATACAGAACGTTAGTACTATTGATCGCACCGATATAGCTCATTCCACTAATGGTCGACGTGAGCCGGCTTTTTAATTGAAGACTTATCTCGACCGAATTGAAAATGCTGTAATAGCTTAGGCTTGTCATCATAGTCAACTTGATGTACAAATCCGGAAATACCATATCTGCATTCATTAGTTGGAATTCATTCATTCTCCTAGTAGTCCTAGGAGAAAATAAGATTATCCTAGGAGGAGATACTAAGATAATTTGTTTAGTTTCAAGTTGACGAATTTATATTTGTTGCGACGATCGGTAAGGGCCTCATGGTCCTTCTTTCTTGAGCAGAGTCTACATTGTCTGGGCGGGAAGCATGATTGCTTGCAAGTAATACCGTTTCATCATTTCCTATTCGTATGAATAAATTTTGGGACCGGGCCAGATAAGAGGCTGGGGGCCTATTATGAAATTTATCCGATATCGTAAAATTCGAAATCGTAAAATCCGATCCCTGGCGGATATTTATATTATGAAACACGTATTTAAACTGTCAAAAGTGGACTAATGAAATTAGTTCTAATAACAAAATATAGGGGAGTGAATTAAATTTTTTTTTGTTTTCTGTAATTTTGTTGTTGCTGTCAACGTAAATACTCGGGTTTTATATCTAATTTCGTGTGATTTGTTTATTGTAAAAATAAAAATAAATTAAAATTAAAACGTTGCCATTGGGAGAAACACAAGTGACGATGACTCGGATGCAGCTGAAATAATGCCCGCTTACATTGAGAGGAAAAGAATACGTACAATTTCCAACCCACTTAAGATGACTAATAAAAGGTAACCCTAATAAATTTAAATCCTTTTGTAATTTTATTGACATATTTCTATTTCAGATTTACCAAATTATTTCGAGTGTCGAAAGAACTCTTTAATTTTAGTTTGAACCAAATCGAACCATACTATAAGGCTACCAAAAATAAGGATGCGATTATACAAAAACTGAAATTGGCAACTATTCTTCGATTCTTAGCAGAAGGGTCATATCAACAATCAGTGGAACAAGACTTCTTGATTACCATGGCTCAACCCACAGTATCGATTGTTTTGAACGAAACTTTAAATATTTTGGAGTCGGTATTGTGTGTAAAATTTATAAATTTTGATTTAACAGAGGAGGGAAAAGCAAAATCAAATAGTATTTCCTACGTAAACAGGCTTTCTCGGAGTCATTGAATGTGTCGACGGAACTCATATAAATATTATAGTATAAACGTTATAATGGTAATACGTATCATTTAGAAATCTAAAAGAATACTTAATATGTGTTTTATTTACAGACATGTGATTATAGAACTCATATAAACTCCGTTGATGCTCGTTTCGGAGGCTATTCTCACGTGGTTTGGAACGGCAGCAGAAATCGAATTGCAATGGAACGGAATTGGAGAACAGGCTCTAAATCCTCTTGGCTACTAGGTAGTACATTATTAACCTATGTATATTATATGTTCCTATAACAATAATATCTTTAGGAGACGCCGATTACACATTGGAGCCTTGGATGACGACTCCATATAGGCTTACCACTTAGGGCTCGTGTAAAGCACGCTACAGTACTCTTCACTCAAAATCTCGCTCAATTATCGAACAAATCCCCGTTCTAAAAGGTATTCTAAAAGGGCAATGGAGATGTATCCTTCACATCCGTGAATTACATTATACTCCTGATAAAGCTGGGCAAATAGTTAATGTGTGCTGTATGCTTCATAATTTATGTATGAAATATAGTGTACCAATAGATGAAAACCAAATCGACACTGAGGTAAACATTGATCCAACTACAAATGAGGAAATAACCATTACAAAACTTGCAGAAGAAGCTAAAAGAAATCGAGATACAATAAAAAACAATTTGTAAACTTCAAATTAAAAATATTTGTTTTTCGTTAGTTTCAGTTCATAAATTTAATTCATTACAGTTCATTTCAATTTAATTAATTCTTGTTTCTTAATTTTAATATAAAAATAAATGAAGCATATATATAATAATTCTTAACTACATAGTTTTATTTAACTCTTGTTCTCTAATTTGTAGCTCAAGTCTTTTAATTTCCAACTCTTCAACTTTTAATTTATTTTATTTGTTCTATTAAAATTTTTTGTTTAGCTGCCCAATTTTCCTTTTTTATTTTTTTAATGTCTCTTAAGATTCTTAACTTTTCTTTTTGATATTTATCAGTGTTTTCCATAAATTTTTTAAAACGTTTGTGATGTGCTGCTTGGAGCTCTACTTGTTTTTAGGAGCATTTTCGATGTCTCTCGAACGTTCTTTGGGGCAAATGTTTACAAATTGTTGCAACTGACAGCGGTAGTACTGGTTGAAGGTATTGCAGGTGTTGCTGTGTTGCTTGTTATAGTTGATGGATGGTTCCTCAATAACTGAGAATTCTAACTCTCCATTTGCCCCTTCTACTACGATTTCCAAATTGCTCTCGGATGTTAACGTATCGTTAAATCCGAAAGATTTAATTTTGTTCCCTTCAATTTCCTGAGGCAATTGTAAAATTTTGTCCATTCTATCTTCTAGGACAGTTAATTTTTTAAGATTATCGGGACCTCCCTCCAGTCCCAGAAATTCAGATTTTATTCGCCCGTAACTTGACTTTTATGCTATATTTGAAATCTTTCAAAACCTATAAAAACAATATAAATATATTCAATTATAACAGCATCACATAACCTCACTTTTTTCCATCCCTTGACCGTTTTTTCTGGAGGGCCTAACTCGTTTAACTTCCTTGTGATTTCTTGCCATAAATTTATTGCGGTCTGCTTGAACTGTGGAGAATTTGTCGCTAAGCCTGGATTAACTTCCAAAAAAGGAAACTAGAAACTCAAATTGTTGTCCGTTTCTTGAAGCCCTATAACACTAAAATTTTGATTAAGTATGTCTAGGTACACCACATATTTAATAAATTTTAATGGATAGTAGATTGATTTATAATTACATTTTTAAAAAAAAATGTTATTTTTTTTTAATTAAAATTTACACAAAATAAATTAAAACAAACTTTTCTTCTTTCGTAATTTACGATATCCGCCACCTAAATACCATTCGGATATGACATTTGTATTTTCGTAAAATCAGCTAACGTTCGGATTTTTTTTTTTTCATAATAGTAATATCCGCGGCGGATCGGATATTTTTTAATTTCATAATATGAATATCCGCGGCGGATCGGATTTTACGATATCGGATAAATTTCATAATACGCCCCCTGTAGAATTTTAACCAAAATGTTTTGTTCCTAATTATTTTTCTTCTAGTTAGAAATGAATGTAAAGCTTTTATTTAGACAAAAATCGTATACAGTTACTTAAAAATACACCGATGAATGAGATATCTTATGATTTCATCTTTTTTGTTGTTTTGAAATTTTTATTTTTCTACCATCAACTCGGACAGGTTTTTACTTGGTCCGAGGCGGCTGTATTATTAAGGCTACTTAGTACTCCATCATTACATTTTTTCAATATTTGCTGATCGAATTTATTTTTTGTAATAATATACGTTTTATATAAATAATTCAGGCCAAATTAGGAAATTTTAGCTTTCGACCCATTTGTATGTATTTGTCACTGTTCTACTCGATTTTTTACAGTTTTTATTACTTGTCAGAAATGAAGAAGGTTAAACAAATCTTTATTTAGTATTTAGTGGACAATAATAGGAAATATAATGTTTTAACGATTATCTGTATTTAAATTATTTATATTATTAAATATTTATTAAAAAAAATCAATTTCGAATAATTTCAAAGTTCAATTTTTGTTAGGTCCAGAAGACTCAGCAGCTGAAAGCAAATGACCGTCCGCTTCGATATCAGTTCCCTGCATGGACCACATACCAGGTTCATAATGACGTCGATTTTGGTCGAAAAATCATCTTTGCAGACGAAGTACAGGATGGTTGGGATTCGGAACAGCCACATGTAATCGTAAAGATGGCAATGCCTTGTCATCCACCAAGAGTTACTGTTTGGTGTGAATTTTGGAGTGGTGACAAAATTGGCTCATTTTCTTGGAAAACGCTGCTGGAAACGCCGTTACCATCAATGGCGACCGTTACAGTGTCATGTAACCAACTGTTTATGGCCCCAAATCGATGCTATGAATGTGAAAAACCGGCCAACAATCGATCTCTTGCGCGCCAAATGTGACAACCAAATAATCAACCGTTTTGGAGATGTCAATTGACATGCGCGGAGCTGCGATTTGACGCCGTTGACTTTTTCCTATGGGGTTTCGTTCAGGATAAACATTAAAGCATAACATTGCTACAGTTTTTCGCGAAATAAGCGCCGTAATAATCGAATAAGTTCTTAAAAACAGGGCTCACATGAACGAATTTGTTTTACATTCTTAAATCGAAGACTCCAACATACACAATAAAAAGAAAGTTTTCACAAAATAAAGATGTGTGTCTCTACTTCTGTTATTTGCTTTTCAAAATAGTTGCAAAAAACGTTAAAGCATCTCCAAAAGCTGCAACTTTCGGTGGACCGATTTTGGTTATATCCCAATTGGGACTTCACAATTTATGGGAAAATTTTAAGTAAGAAGTTTCATCCCAATCAGTAAATCTGTCCGGGCTCTACAGCATGTTAGCCTTCATGTAAACACTTGAATTAACAAAATATCGGAAAATAGTCGTTTTGCGAATTGAAATTCGTGTTCACTAGTCTAATTTCTATTGTGTTGTAGAAAATGGATTAATATTCAATAAGCATAAAACGATGGCTTTATTCATAAAGAAGTTTACAGTACAAGCCTATAGGCGATTAATTGCTGATTTCTTTTTATCTAATAGCCTCTTCTTAAATATCTATAATATATAGATAAAGTCCCTAGATAAAATTTCAAAACTTAAACTTAAACGAATGATTTACTGGTTAGTAGTGATTAGTAGTGGAGAATGATTATATCAATATAATTGAAGAATCTTATAAAATTCTCATATGTTTTCATTTCTCTAATCAGTATAATACATATTTTTCCCTGCTACATGGTTCTGACATATTCTCATCATCACATTTTCAATATTGTATAGAAATTTATGTTTCGTTTCTCAACAGTAAAATTTGGTACTGTTTCACGTTTTATATTTACCAGCCTACTTGATTAAAATTGTCCAACTGTCAAAAAAATACTTCTTACGCTACTACTGTTATTTATTAGAAAAAAATCCCAACCAAACCACTATTTGTCATTACATAGAGTGACCATGAATATTGCATACCGCTGTATACATTTTAACTAGTACAGAAAAATACAATTATTTTTTACCCAAATTTAATATTAACGTATTTCTAAAGCTGGGTTAACATATACAAAAATTTGTGCCGAACGCGTTCGGCGTAAATATTTTCGCCGCAAATTAGTAAATGAGGACGTGTGCGGCGCACGAAAACCACACAAAAACGTATGCCACATTCAACGCATCCAACACTTGTCGGTTTGACAAATATCAAAGGAATTCGTGTTCTTTGACAGATAAACGCGATCTTTCGGACCGAAGGTTTCTCATCTGGGGTGATTTACCTTTCGATGTGTTAAAGGTATTCGTGCTCTTTGACAGACAAACGCGATCTTTCGGACCGAAGGTTTCTCATCTGGGGTAATTTACCTTTCGATGTGTTTTCCATTGCATAGGTCTTTGCGCTTAGTTCCCGGGTAGTAATTTATTTTCCCTGCCACTTTAGGGACGTACCCTACAGTGGTTACGCAAACCACCGAGAGGTAATAGAAACTATGCGAAGGCCGCTCCGATACGTATAATGAAATAATCCGAAAGAAAGTTTCATAACTTGTTGGTTTTTGGAAGATAAGATTATTGTGATTTGCGTGGGTGGATTATATACTTGTAATAGATCTTAATGTAGCCAGTCCTAAATGAAACACATTAATATAACAGATCATTTATTACAAGATCAGCTTCAGAATCTTAACCTGGTTAACAGACACATATGATATTGTATTTACGGTATTACTGACTCTTTGTGATAGGTAGTATCAATGATGATAATTTCCCATTTACTGTCTTATCCATTTTAATTACTCGGCTAAGTCTACAAGAGTGCGTGAACCTTGGGATATGAATTACTTTGGCAAAACAATTTCAATTTGGAGGAATTGAATGATGAATTCGAAAAACAATCAACTCTATTAAGAACGTTGTAGTGATAACGAGAAGCGAAACTATCAATTTAAGTAACGTTTAAATCGCAAAATTATGTGCAGTTTTGTTATGTTAAATTCTGTGTGTGATACATATATACACATACTTAAACATGGTAGTTGATTATGGATCACTGAAAAATATGGTTGTGTGTGTAAGATGCAACTTATTTGAAACTTATTTAGTAACTGAGCCAATATAGAGTCCGCATATATTGTTTGCACTTATTACTTACGCCTCTAATAAAATTTACGTTTTATTTTTAAAATAATTTGATTCGTAACTTTCCAGCAGTTCACAAAATAATAACAATTACAAAATTTACATAATTTGCATTACCAATTGAAATAGACATACATACATACATACAAGAAAATATCGACAAAGATCTTAATTCTTGTTTGACATTTCAAATTAAACAATGAACAATATTTAGGCATTTGACCTTCATTTTGTAATACCAAACAAATATATTCCAAGTTAGTTACACACAACTTAGCTGTTTGGATATTATTTCCTTAACAGTCGTTAAATTAACTGCCAAATATATAATTAATTAGTATTATTCGTAATTTATTATTACGCGACATTTTATTAAGTTTTGTCTAGCAGGTAGATTTTGGTAACTCAAATTTTTATAGAGGCACGTGAATTGGTTTAATTTAGGATTTATGTCATTGTTACGTTACAATTTGATTATAATGCAGAAGTGATTTTAGAAAAGAGTTGCAATTGCGATTAGCAAAACTGTTTGTAATCACAGATTCGAACTGTCACAATACCAACCGATTTTAATTTATAGTAAATGCATAGCTTAATCTACGAGTATGCTTAAAATTACATATGGTGCTTATTTTATTAAAACACAACAATAAAGTATATGCTCGATTTGAATCTCTGTTGGATAAATTTCGAATTATTTAAAAGTTGCTTGGTATGCGCAATCAGAAATGGTTTACTTGAGTACATTGGGCTATAGACATAGTTTAATATTCCTCCACCGAATTCGATAGTAGGCTATAGCTTACATGTTTACACTGATGCAATCGCAAATTATTTAAATTTCTTGTTCGATCATCCTGTAATAGCGAGTGTTCACCCGACTATCAACGTAGAATGTGATATTTTAGCACAATTTAAATAGATGCGTTGGATTTTTACAATGCACTTTTTGTGGTCAGAGCAGCTAGAAGTGTATACATTTTAACACATTTTACGCTGTGGCCGAGAAAGTAATAAAATACACAGTCACAAATTACTGAAATAAAATATGAAATTAAATTAAATTATATTTTTATTTATTTATATTAAGCGGAAATTTATGAGCCAGATTAGTAATTTAAGTTAATATTGGCGTTAAGGAGGCTCAGGATTGAAACTCCTAAAAAAATATCATTAAAATCTATAATAGAGAACTTAGGAAGGTACCAATGGGGTCTTGGAGTTTTCTGTGATGGGGGCCCCGATACCCCTCTTAGGAAGATTATCTGTAAGAATCTGAAATCTCCCATTCGCTTCATTAGGCCGTATCATTACATCTTTAAGTTTGAAATATTTTATTTAAACCCACGGCCCAGGAAATTTTGAGGTTTAATGAAACTGAGCACATATCGGAAACCCCAAACTTTACACAAAAGGGTTGTCGCTGGCAAAAAGGGATATTGTGGGCGGCAAGCATGTACATGCCATCAAAATCAGCCAGGTCGGACCGCATCATCCCAGCAGAAATACGGAACCCTTCAGAGATTATTCTGTCCTGACTGGGGGTAATCTTTATAAGAGGTTTAAAGCTTATATATTTTTAGTAAATTAACAGTCAATGTGGTATTTATCTCGATAGCGAAGAAAAAATTCTATGGCTTACCAAAGGAACTAACATACATAACTATTGCGCAATTTCTTCTAAAAATTATGGAATGGTTGTTAGACATATACATTCGGCCTATAACGTCAAGTCTAGTAGCCAGGTCCAGCCTCAGCATGTGTACTTTAAAGGGAAGTCTGAAGATACAGCTTTACAGCGCCTAATGTGCACATAGAGAAATTACTAGACTCACAACAATACTACTTACTAGCATTGAAATGCAGAGTGTCCGTGCCTTTAAAAATGCCAAGGCTCATTGGGGATTACCTCGGCCGGATGAATCATCCTGTAAATAGACGAATCAATCATATCCAATCTCGAAACGGAGCTAGTTCTATTTACTAGACAAAATAAACTTCCGAATGTTGCTCATCCTATTTTAAACGGCTTTAGACTAAAATCTACTAATAAAGCGAGATTTATCGGCACTATCTTGGATAGTAAGCTAAGTGAAAATTGAACTTTCTAAAAAATGTAAAAGAGGCTGATACAGCCATTTTATTGAGTCAGAATTGGCACACTGCTCTACATTGCCGAAGTATACTAAACCGTTAACATCATAAAGTTATACGCACCTTAGAGGTTCCAAATCCACTCAGACTGGATGGATGACCAAATCCAGAATTTGGCTGGTTTGACTAAGAGTCTCCTTTGAGACTCAACGCGGGAAACGGAATTTATGTTTATTAAAATGTATGTAACGTTAACTGTTAGTGAACATGTTGTGCCATTCCTCCCGTTTCATTCGCAATGGATAACCAGTCGGGTTTTGAAAACATTAGAATGTGAGAAATTTTACACTACATAAGTCCCTTTCTCTTTCTCTCCCTCGCTCTCTCTCTTGGGTAGTCAAAAAGGGGAGAGGGATATCATTCGTTAATATTTTTCACAGTAAAACAATAAAATAAAATTAATAGGGCGGGTCCCTAGCATTATAGAGGCCCTGCAGATTATGAGGCCTTTCATTGCACCAACAAATAATTCAAACTAAAAATCAATTCCAACGCAACTTTAATATCTATAGGGCTCCTGAAAGACCTAGATACTACTGACTGTTTGACGTCAATAGATTAGCACACAGTAATCACAAAGACGCAATAACAGTATCACAACATAAAGGTATATCAACGGCACCAAAAGGTTACAATGTACTTACTCAAGAGAGTCGAAATAGAACTGAAGAAGAGCAGAAACTATACAATGACGAATTGGAGAATTAAAAAATGAACTAATGCTTATAAAGCAGCCCAAAATTCTTCGCCAGGAAAATATTGAGTGTGGGAATATGACTTCGCCTTTTTGATTAAAATAAAACACATGTACTTGTTTAGAAAATGAAAGAATTATTTATTGAAAGTACTCTACATCTGCAGCTACAATCTTTCATTCAGGCGATCCAATCAATAAGCCAATTTTCGTATTCTGCACGATAACTGAACCTCTGGTCAGAAAGAGACGATTGCATCAATCGGAATTAGTATAATAATCTGAAGGAGCTATGTCCGGTGAATATGGCGGGTGGAGTAAAACGTCCCAATCCTGTCGTTTTAAATAATTTTTTACAACGTTTGCAAAATGTGGTTTTCCATTGTCGTGGTTTAAAATTAATTTATTGCGGCTGTTCACTCATTATGGGCGTTTTTCCTCTATAGCCTTGCTTCAAACGTATTATTGTTGTCGGTAGACATCGCCATTGATAGTTTCACCTGATTCCAGCAGTTCATAATATACCACACGTTACTGATCCCACCAGATACACATAACCTTGTTGCAATGAATATCTCGCATTGGATGGGATGAACTAGCTTCACCCAAGATTTTTTGGTTTGGGATTCTCATAATAAATCCATTTTTCATCTCCAGTAACTATGCGATGCAAAAACCTTTTCTTTGTTGTCGTTGAAGCAGTATTTCACAAATGATTTTTCGACAATTCATGTGGAATCTTGTTCCTAACTTTTTGAATCATTCCGATTGTTTATAGACGTTTTGCAACAATTGGTCGATCAACTTTCAATGGTACATCCAATTCTGATTGTGTTTGAGAAGAATCTTCAGTCAATAACGTTTCCAATTCAGCATCTTCACTTTTTTGGATGGTTTTCCATGCTCTTTAAATCGTTGAAACCATTATTTGCACGTTGTATTCGATGGTGCAAGCAAAAGTTTTGTTTGTTTGCAAATGATGTTTATTTAAAATAAAATTCGACATTTTCAAGGAGTTAAAAATACTAGTTGTTTACGCTTCAACCAAATGTCATATATTTCGTTTGACAGCTGATATCAAGTACAAGAATAGAATACCAGTATTGCCAATTTATAGTATACGTAAGCAGTACTAATAACGACACCTATTGAGAAAGGTCGAAGTCATATTCACACAACCAATAATACCAAAGCACAGTGTGAGTCTCACACTGATGAGAAACCCACCATCTATTGTTGCCGACGGTATCAAAAACTATCATAACTTCCATGACATTATCAAGCAGTGTATTTCATAAAAATCATGTTTTAAAGTAGCCAAAGTAGAAACAGAACTTCTAAGAAAATGTTCAGTACACTAAAAAAATTTTTATGGAATGCTAATGGTCTGCTAAGCCACCGACAAGAACTACAAGCAGTCCGTGATATAGAAAACATTAATGTTTTATCTTACACACTTACTTTATTAGGCACTTCTATATTAACGAACTCTGCCAGAGAAGGAAGTATGCACCATTGGTAGAAAATGGGGAAAAAATTGCAAGCCACAATTGTAAATATAAATACTAAAATTTGCATAGTGGCAGCTATACATATACTATTGGGAAACTTTCAAAATAAACCTTGAAGAAAAAATAAACCTGGCAGTAGCATTGATAAATAATGATCAACTGGACACGGAGTAGAAAAACTTGTCAACTTGACCTCCAGTTACAAAACAAAGACTCAAAATAAGACAATTAACTCATACTTGAGTAGGTTGACAAATGATAGAAATACTGACTATTCACTTGGTTAAGCAACTAAGCAGTTAAAAAGACCAACAATGGAGCTTCATCATATTACAAAAGTAAATGGGACTTGCAAATATATTTCAACCGCATAAACATCAAACTGAAGAAATGTTTGAAAGTGTAATGCAGGAGCTTGAAGATGTTACACCTATGTTCCTACTGAAATAATAAACGAAATTATGAATAATATCAAATCGAATAAAGCAGTTTTCGATTTCATAACCGAAGAAATCTTAAAGAAATTTCCAAGACGGGCCATAGTAAAAATAGTCCAAGTCCATATCATAAATGCGATATTCAGGTTGAAATACGTACCAAAAATAAGCAAGATGGTTAAAGTAATTATGATTCCTAAGCCAAGAAACCTCCTCACTTAGTAACATCATACCAATTTTCTTGTTACCAACAATGTCGAAACTATTTGAAAAGTTATTACTAAAAATTCTTAAACCGATACTCGACAGGAATAACCTTATTCCGAATGATCAGGTACATAGAATGTTATTGAAAAGGCATCAGAAGGGAAAACGATATATTCCGTATTATACTTAGAGGTAGCGCAAGCCTCTGATAAAGTCTGAGTTGAAGGTCTGACCTACAAACTAAAACTACTTCGTTCCGAACACTTTAGTCAAATACTAGAATTTTATATAAAAGCGATTCATCAGCGTTAAGCAACTTTTTTGAAACTTTTTTACAGTAGAAGCAAACAAAATTTCATTCGCATTACGATGCAACAGTTCACAATTAGTCATAAGTTGCATCAATTTGATTTAAATATAATTTGTCACATATTTTAATGCAAACTATAATGGCTTTTGCTATGATGCAAAACCCTACTTCTAAAAATGATGTACGTTTGTGCTGGAGTCATATACGTGATTATTTGCATCGCATATCAATTTGTTTTCTAGTGATACATTCCGTGTGTGATCTCGAATTGACTCTTCAATGGCTTCAATATCCGAGTTGAGTTCCAAACTTCGGTTTACTCGTACGGTACAGATTAAATTGTCTCATGAAAAAGAATTTCAGTTTACTACTAAATATGCAGTGTCTCCTTTCAGCGTGACGGTTTTTCCTTCATTTGAGATTTATCGGGATCGAAGCGAGTTACTATTCCGCGCTTCCATATCATAAAAAGTAAAACTTCATTAAGCATTATAAAAACTTAAGTACCATCGTTTGAATATTTTCAGAAGTCAATAAGAACATCAACCACTTCACTAGTCCAGCAAAATTTATTAAAAATAATGTATATATAATCTTTAGTGAAAGTTAATATTTTTAATAAATTAATAAAAACATGCTTTTTGATTTTTATTTAATGTCAAAAAAATTCTTTAGTAATAGGTAATTTCACCGAAAATATCAGGTGCAAAACTAAATTTCCGGGTTTCACACATAGATAGTGTTAGCGACACAACTAGTTATCATTTATGTCACAAGTTGTGTTTGGTTCATAGCGACAGTTGTTAACGATAACCAGTTGTAATACCAGCACATATTGCAACGCAAAAATATGTTTTCTATAGGAACGAAAATGTCGAGTTTTGTGTCAAACAAACAGCATTTGCGGGAAGCTTTGCTTTTCTGCTTCAACTTGAAAAAAATTGCAGCTAAAGCACGTCATTTGCTTGAGGAGGCCAACGGCGAACATGCACCATCGAAAACTACCTGTGAATATTAGTTTGAGCGCTTCAGAAGTGGCGATTTCAACATTTAAGACAAGAAGTGTTCCGGAAGACCAAAAACATTCGAAAACACCGACTGCAAGCGTTATTAGTTAAAGATGATACGCAAACTCTAGATCAACTTGCGGAGTCATTAAACACGACTCGCCAAGGTATTTCCAAACGTTTACATGCTATGGGAAAAATACAAAATAAGGGAAAATGAGTGCCGCATGAGTTGACTGAGAAGCAAATGAAAAATCGAAAAGCCACATGTAAAATTTTGCTTTCACGGCATGAAAGAAAGAGCTTCCTGCATTGAATTATTATCGGAAATGAGAAGTGGATCTTTTTTAAGAATTCCAAACGCAAGAACTCATGGCTTTCATCTGGCGAAGCATCTACATCGACGGCACGGGCAAATTGATTCGGAAAGAAGACAATGCTCTGCGTTTGGTGGGACCAGTAAGGAATCGTGTACTATGAGCTGCTGAAATAGAGCGAAACTATTAATGGGCTCGCTACCGATAATAACTCATCAATCTGAGATCAACCTTTAAACGCTGAGATGGAGTCTGATACCGCATCCGCCTTATTCACCAGAACCTAGCCCAATCGAATTATCACTTGTTTCGGTCGATAGTGTATGGCTAGGCAGGGCTACACTTGGCCTGTTTCGAAGAAGTGCAAGATTAGTTGAATGAACGGTTTCGGTCCAAAGATGCGTCGTTTTATAGTCGCAGTATTCAAGTATCCAGAGAGATAGCAAAAATGTGTAGATAGCGAAGTACAATACTTTTAATAAACCATTTTTTATATTTCTATCGAAATTTTCCAGTTTTCATTTTTCAAAAAAAAAGCGGAAATATAGTTGCGCTATGCACACCTAGTATAAATTTGGAATATTCCGGTGTAAATAATTTTATTCACAATAAAGGCTTTCAAAACAATCACTCGATCGGTGGGATGCTATGTAATACGGAATCGGTGTTGTGGCAACCCTTTATTTTTCTGTGTGTGGGTATTTGTGATCTATATCACAAATGTATTCATTATTGAGGTTAGTTGAAATGTTTAGTTCCTTCGGAGAGAGCCGCATATATTAATTTTCGTGTATCGCCATCAATAAATAATTTGAAGATGGCTTGATGTATATGTATTCTTGCTGATGAATAGTTGAGACTATTATAACATGGTATATACGACGGTTATCGTATCAAGTTCTCTGCATTATTTTCAAATCCTCGTGCATGATTTCGAAAGTGTTATTTCATCAATGTTCTTTTAGCATTTCTTCAACACTTGCTAGTTTCAGATTCATGATTTTATCTTCTTCGGGAATATTGAGATCTTGCGACGCAGACGTGAATTGATGATCAGTCTCCTTCTCCTAAATGGTCTATATTGATTTTTTGTATTAAAGTTTGTATTAAATTCACAAGAAATTTGGCTACGTAAATTCAGGTACGGGTGGTTGTCTTTTAATTGCATCATTTGTCATCTGTTTTTAATGAATTTTTCAGCGTTTGATGCTCTCCCATTCCGATTTACTTGTTTTAACACTTTAGGTCACTTTTTTCTGATTTAGTTTGTTCTAACATTTTAACACATTAGGCTCGAAGAACCATGTCAGTTGAGCCTCTGCTTAAACTGAAACTTTTAATTTTTTGCTTAGAGATTAGCATGCCTACCGTGGGTCGATGCTAGACTATTAATTGTAAACAAATGATTTCATAAATTGAGAAGCGATAGCCTTAACTTGTTTTTTAATTTTGTTATTTATTCAAAAATTTATAGTTTTCTTGATATTTTCTTCAGTAACCACCTCTTTGGCCTTCCTGTTGATGGTATTGTTGCAGTGCTTCTTCGGCCGCGTTTAAATTCAGCAATCCAATATTTTACCATGTAATCTGACGGAGCAGACTCACCGTAATATTTATCGAGCTTTTCTTTTGTCTCTTTCGCCGTTTTCCCTTTCAAATAATAGTGTTTAATCACTGCACGAAATTCGTTTTTTTTCCATTTTTCAAGAAACACAAAAGTTGCTTACTTCAAACGACTACAACAAATAAACTAATCGATGAATTTGGGTGAAATTTTAACAGCTGACGTTTGACAGATCGCAATTTCTAAAAAACCAAAAATTTTGCGTTTCTGCTGCCATCTAGCGCTAGGTAGTTTCATTTCAATCCGCCCTCGTATATATTAGGTGTGCAAGTAGAAACTTGGATCTGAAGTTGGTTGCATTAAAATTTACTTGAACGCATTCAAATCACCGCCATTTTGGAAATATGTAGCTTATAGTCATTGCTGTTTTTATGACATGTTTCAGTAATTTACAAACTGTAGTTCCGTGTGCATCAATTTTAAGATATGGATGTCGATTGCATTCTGTTCTGTTTTCAAATGAAAAAAATGCTGCTAAAGCTATGGAATTGAATAATTCGACTTTGAGTCTACATTCTGTGAGTCATTCAACAGTAACAAAGTGGTTTGTAAGATTTTATGATGGATTTTAGTCTTGAGGACCATCCACGTCCAGGTGCAGTAAAACAATATGAAAACTTAAAGTTTTACTGGATAAAAATCTGTGTTGAACTTAAAAAGAGCTTGCGGAAGGAAAGAAAATGGAAACTGGCCGAAGAAAAAAAACCGAAGAGTTGACATCTGCATGAATTTGCTTTAAGAAAGAAAGAATTTTTTGCACAAAATCATTACGGGCGATAAAAAATGGATTTTGTACGACAATCCTAAACACAGAAAAGTATGGGTTGGTATAGGCCAGCCATCAACATTAGTTTCAAAAATGAATACCATGCCAAGAAAGTGTTACCGTGTGTCTGGTCTGGTGTGATTGGAATTACTACGCTTCTGAAACCTGGTCAAACGGTTATAGCTGAACGTTACCTCGCCCAATTCATCAAATTAAGTCATGCTTCGGAGGAAAAAAGACCTTTTATGGGCCAAGAAAGGCGGAAGATGATATTGCTGCAGGATTACGCTCGTCCACATACAGCAAAATCAACCCAGGAAATAATGTTCTCCTTAGGCTGGCAACTTTTACAACAGGCGGCGTATTCTACGGACTTGGCTCTCTTTGATTACTACTTATTCAGATCGATGTCATTATATTTGACAGACCAGCGGTTCACGAAAGTTGAAGATGTGCCAAAATGGCTCGATGACTATTTTGCTTCGAAACCACCAAGTTTCTACCGCGAAGGCATTCATCATCTATCAGATAAATGGCAAAAGACCATAGATAGTACTGGCGAACATTTCGATAATTAATCTTTGTAACAATTATATTTTCAATAAAGTTGAATTTGATCAGAAGGGTAGAGTTTCTACTTGCACACCTAATGGTAATACTATTACCATTTTGTGTGTAAGTAGAAACAAGACAAACGTGCTGTATCAGCATTTCTATAATTTACAAGCAATGGTTAATCGAACACAAAAATCCGCATTTTGACAGAAAATAATTATAATCCATATAAATTTATATTAGAATTATATATTACTAGCTGAATTGGTAACAGGTAAATTATATAACAAGACAGTTTGCCCCAGTAATTCTTTTATATTTTAGAAGGTTTAGCAAATAATTATCAAGCAGAATTAAATAACCTCGCAGGATCAGGATGACTACCGAATATTTTATGTTGGTACATTTCTCATTTCTACGGTAAAAAATTGACTTATTACGACTGTGTGGACAATAGCGGAAGCTTCAACATGTAGTTTAGGCAATTAAGGCACACAATGAAAAATTGGTTATTTGGAATTTTTAATCGATTTGATTTAGATATGCTTGGGTAGTTATTAAAAATGGCAGATTTAAATAGAACTACTCATGGATACTCAAAAGTGAACAAAATGGGGCTCCACAGGTTTTCAACCGATTGTAATTCGGTTTGTGTAATATAAATAGCAAATTGGGGTACAACTAGTTTTTAAGCGATTCTGGAAAATAACCATTTTGTATTTACCATACCCATTTCAATACAGACAGTCTCTCAGTTAAATAATAACTACGCCACAAGAGTTTGCATCCCTTTTCCTCTAGCAAATAGACTAGTAATGATTAAGCTTTTAGAGTGATTCAGATAAATTTTACGAAAAATCTCATTGTTTTAAAAACGCTAGTTATGTTTTACAATTTTAATTAACAGCACTTCGATTTTCTAAACAACAGGATAATGTGTAAACCTAAAAACCACAATTAGCTTTTCGACTTAACACAATTTACATTAACAACCCTGCGTTATTTTCCTTGTTTTTGCGTTTATAATTTGTGTTGGTTTTTAGAGAATCAGGGTGGAACCTAAACTCTATCACGAGCAATTTGATGTTTTCTCAAGACTAATGAGTTTTTATTTTTACGAAACAATTTTTTCTTTTTGATTAAACAATCAACCTGAGGAGTCTCCAGAAAATTATTATAGTGCTGTCAGGCCAAAGCTTATAATATTTTAAAGGTTTTGTCTAGAAGGCGATATCTCGCAGGTACACACGTGCGAAACACAAGAATATCATGTTTTATATTTTCCTAAACCTTTACCAGCTTCCAGATTATTTAATTCAGTTTGGTTATTGATTCATGTGAGACAATTTATAATTACACATGTAACTATTCATAACACAATAGAGAGGGGGGGGGGTTTACCAAAACGTATGACAACATTAAAAACAAGTTATACGAATAAGTGCTTGAATTATTATGACAGCGTAAAATGAAACGCAAAAGCACTGAATTAAATTTAAATTCATCTATCAATTTAATATTCATGACATATTTAATTCATTAATTCAATTGAAATTTAGAATTACTTAAATCAAAATTGCTATAAGAGTATGTATGTTCCTATAATGTCGTATATATGTACCTATATAAACATTTACATTATCTAAAATTGAAATTCAATAAAGTCGTGTTCTAACCAAAATTCGATCTTATGTAGCGAGGTACGCGCGTTATGTATATTTGATTTGTATCGTCGAGCATGCACCGACATCACGATGTCTCAGCACAGTAAACGTATAACAAAAATTTTCTGACATATTATGACATAAAACAACTACTTAACATAGATTAAATATTAAGTATATTTGACGTACATATGTCGGTAAAGGATATAAAAAAATGTTTATAAGGATAAGGAGGCAAGGCGACACCCAAATAAAAAGGAAAACCGCACTCGACTCTATTATTATCAAATTTCCTTACACACATACATTCTTATCATATAACATCGAATAGAAAACTATTACTACATATCATTATTACTATTGTTATGATTATTATTACTACAAAAATATTACCATTATTTCTATATTTCAATATTATGATTATTGTTATGTTCAATGTGAATTGACATGAAAAATTTATATTCGATTTCCTTCGTATCCATGTTGGTTTTTATTCATGTATGTGTGTGTGTGTGTGAATATATGTGCCTGTATGTGTGTGTATATGATTTTTATCGTATATCGAATTTTATTGGCTTTTTTCGTTTCTTCTTGTGTTTTGCCATAATACACATCGTTTAGTTTTTCTTTTCGTTTTCCCACCACTCAGAATTTTCCTACCAATTTCCAATAAACCGTACACATAGCTATACGAAATATGAAAATATTGATCGTAATCTGATTACAGGGAGGGAATGAGAAGTTTTGAATTTTCATCTATATACTCGGTGAATTCATATAACGTACACGTTAAAGGCAAAGTGGATTTTCCAGAGATGCGGTGGTATGATGCTAAACACAACAACAGCATATCCATACATAGTTCAAACATTATGAATTGGTAAATAAATAAAAGATTAACATATTGATATGAAAAATTTAGATTTTTTGTTCTACACTGGAAAATTGGGAAACTGTAGGTTGCGAAGCACAAAAAGGGGTTAAATATGTTCATACATTATTTACATGGTTTGTGTCTGCACAGCAATAAAACCTAACATTCTGACATTTTATGTTCAAAACAAAAACGTAAATTTACTCGTATATATTGTAAATTACTAGGCTTCCAAGCCAATGTAAGCAAATCGTGACTTAACGTATTTAACACGAAACAAATGGAACTAATTTTGTGATAAAAACTGGATATAAAATTAATTGAAAAAAATTACTTAAATAAGACGTCGTCTTTATGTGTTATTAAATCATACACAACTTTCACTATAATACTTTTGTACTATTATTAAACGATTTAGTCGATGAATGTTTAGTGATGTTTACTTTTATGGTAATTCCCTATGTTTGCAAATTGAATAATCTTTGTTTGTTTATTTAATTTACGATGACGATCACCACTTTACAAATCGACTTTTAAGCTTATTAATATGTGGATAGTACGCGGATGATGAGGTCAAATATATCTGAAAACGTAATCAAAACTGACTTTATAAAATGATTTCACTTTCACCACTCATCTCGACTCGAGATTGCCTTTTTTAGTAAAGTTCCTATACAACTAAGGTTGTAGTACTTGATGTGCAAAGTAATGTACTGTTTTGATAGTCGTTTTAGTTTCATATGGTAAATCACTGGAGCAACACATGACAAAATTCTGGCTATCTTGAAAAAATTGGAGAAATTATCGATTAAATCGTTTATCGTATTGTTTTCAGTATTTTGTATGTTTCGTAGCTGGTTACGCACTACGTGGGTTATTTTGAAATAACCCATTTTTACGTTTATTTTCTTCAATTATGTGCAGGGCTGACTTTTAAATTTTCCTAGCTCCTTCTGACTACCAGAGCTCCTGCATCAAACGCACGGTTGTTAGCATTGTCATGGAAGATTGATAAGTTTATATGCTGATAGCTTTATGGCATGATTTACATCAAGGCAATCCTAACATACTGCTGGATTTAGGCAATCTTAACATACTGCTGGTCTTGCATACTTTTCATAGATGGTATGTCTCATTAGGCACTTAGAAATAATTAATTTTGATTCGAGCTGTGTATTTTTAAATTTCGGCCATTTACATATGGCCATAAAGAGCTAAGGTTTTAGAGCCAATATCAGTATAGAACTACAACGTTCATGACACTTGAAGTTACTGGGAACCATAAATTCAAATCCGAGTTGAATTCTTAAAATTGATGACCACTCAATGAAGCAAAGAATTGCTTTAAAGAAGATTCGTCCAATGTCGACATGACGACTTATTGATTCCAGGTTCTTAAAAATCCTTAATTTTGAGCCGAAATGTTTCCATTAAATAGGTTGGGGAATCCTGCCGCGAAAAAATCGCACGAGATCAATTTTACATATAATATATGAACCAATTTCAGCTTTCGGATTCTAAGTTTTGCTCATTCATAATAATAATATAAACTAATAGCAATTATTACTCGTACCAAAACATGAAAATGTTCTTCATATAATGCGGGTTTGATCCACTCCCATAACTATTAAAATCATCCCAGAGAATTGTGTGATGGCTCAGACATCAACCAATTCACTTCATCAGCATTCTCGTTTTTGTGTAACGTTAAACTATCAAAAGTTTGAAGGTTTTGGATGTTAAATACTCTTATATTAGAAATATTCAAACAACTACAGAAGTGATGTCGAATAGTTTCTCGATTCAGTCTAAGGAAGGTCACAATCTGAAACGTGTGTCACGGGAAATAAGTGAGCAGTTTTTATGTTTACAGATTTATTAGTTCTTACCATATAGTCTTGGACTCCAATAAATCAAATAATTTCATCCCTCAATTGATAGGTTGTTATCTCAGCGATAACTTCTTTATTTGCAAGTACCCAAACGATGAGACTGAAATTGGTTTTGTAATGAAGTAACAACGATTAAAGACGTCTGGTCCTAGGTCGAGACCCTAAACGTGGTATTAACGAATATTGTACTGAAGAATCCCAATGTGACGGTAAATAAATGTAAGGTTGTTTGATACGTGAGGATAAATGCGAAGCAATTATTTTCCAAGCTAATCCGATTAAATAATTTATTTAAATTATTTAAGATACTTGCTGGTTTTAGGTCCTCGTTTCAATATTTCTTGAATAGAATATTCTTCAGGGTCATTTCTAGGCCACAGATATATTTATTAGTTTTCTTCGTTGTTCGTTGCTATATAGTATGATGGCTGTGCTCAATAATAAACAGATTAACCTGCAACACAGCAAGTTTGCTTCTCTTAAGCTAAAGAAGTTGCTTGGTTTTCAAACATACATTTTCGTTAAGAATTCTGACATTAAAATCATAGGATGAATTTTTATTGCATACGCCGCGATTTTATTAGTTGTGTACCATATCCGTCATCGAATTAATTCTTGATTGGAGAGTCATGAAGGACTTTCTGACCTCCGATCAAAGGTGTATTTCAGTTAATTTTAATTTTAAGAAACGAAAAGATAAAACCATATCGAAATAAATAAGTAAAGCTAGCCGATTGAGATTGGTTTAAAGGAACTGTCTCCTTTACTTTATACACTGAGGAAATTTTGGTCGATGAATCAAATCGATTCTGTGATTTCTTGGCTGAATAATCCAATTGAAATATATTTGAGAAAAATTTTGCATTCCAAAATTAAATTGAATGTATTCATTTCGTTTGTGATCTGAATTCAAAGAGAACCTATTGGTTGAATATGATGTTGATTTAATAAAAATTAAATCGAAATCTCCTTATTTTGAAAATGTTTATGATTTCATTTCATTTAGAGAAATTATACTTTACGAAAACTTTTGTAGTCACAATTGATTCAAAATCGCAAGGAAGAAAGATAAAATTGCAAACAAATAAAATTGGAATTTAATTTAATTTTTTAACTTTTCGTTTAGTATTCGTACTCGAATAGACTGTTAATGATTTTATTTTTGTATTTCATTTACTCGATATGTATGATACACTTTGTGTTTGATTTACAGCAAAGTAGTGAAGTGGATAACCCATTTCCTTATTATGCTGATGACCTGAGTTCAATTCTAGCCGTGGCCAAGAATATTTAAAAAATTTCAGTGGAAAAAACAATTAACAATTATAATATAAATGAAATGTATAATGATAATAAATAATTTTAATAATAATTATAATACTTAAATAATACTAAATATAATTTAATTTAAATTTTTTAATTTTTAATTAAAATGAGTAAAGTTTTGAAACCATTTCGTACACCTATAAGTGAAAATCAAAAAATTCTCATTTGAATTTATAAAAATCATTATTGCGCGTTTTTCATATCTATTTTTATTTGATTGTTGATTTGAAAGTTGTTTTTTCTCTCAGTGATGCCCTCTGCCAAATTTTGTTGGTGTTATAATTTAAAAAGGTGAAGAAAAAGTACTAGGTAACTGAACAATTTAGCTAAAACAATAAACCTTCAAGGTAGGCTAGCTTCCTACTTGCCTAAAATATTTTCAAAAAACATTTAACAGCTGTTCACAGATCCTTGTGGTAAATTTTCTATGAAACAATTAATAGCTTAAAGCTCGTTAGACTTAACAGATCACTGGTAAAAAATTATATTAATTATTAATTCGTGTAAGTAATGGCCAGTTATCCCTTTTCTAAACGAATATTGGTGAACTTTTTAAAGCTGTCAAGTTAGTTTATAATGACCCCAAGACTATCATCCCTATATTAGGGACCACCACTTACCATTATCTCAACTACATTAAACATGATTATAGGGTTAACAACTCCGATGAAACGACGCTTCATGAGCTTGTTACAAGTAACGAGAGATCACTCAACAAGAAGGAATTCTACATTGGCACATTACAGCCGTAACACGTCGTTTGCTATACAATTGCTAATCAATGTTTCAATGTTGTAAAACTACAGCATTCTAGTTTCTTAGTTCAGGAGTAAACTGATAGACAAATTATAACTGTTTCAGGTAAACATATTAGTGTTATATCTAGCCAGATGCAGCAAAATCTTCATAATTAATAATCTTCATGATACATTGTTATTTTTAAAAAGATCAATCATATCGAAAATAAAAGAAAATATTTGTATCAGTTTGCTTGCATCGTCCATCGCAGAATCTAATTCGACGAGTTGAGAAATCAACATGTATGAGCAACAGCAGTAAATGTTTTTATATCGGTTATTGAAGTGCTAAAACAAACAGACTAATGAAATTACTTCTTAAATTTTTTTAGTTATATTTCGAGCGCGAAAGAAATGGTTTCCGCTTAAATTACAGAAACAGTAAATTTCAGCTATTAAATACCATTTTTATTTTACTAACTTCCGTCTTTAATGATTTCAATGGTCCCCATAAAATCTTCTGCTGGAGTTGTATTAAAAGCTTGTTTTCACTAACAAACACAGTGATTTAAAAAATACGATTTAAGGTTTGCACAATACATCCAAAAAAACTCGAGTAAAATAATCAAAACCAACTCCCTCACGCCTTGCAATAAAGGCGCAAACACCATCCATCTCATTAGCATGCAAAAAAATTCAAAAACGAAAAGAAATCAGAATTTTCTTATTTACCTGCCTACCTTCGCTTGTAATTTAATAATACTTTCTTCGTTCCAAATGAGTTATTTCCGTTTTATATATTTTTACACTTAATTTGTAACACAACAATAAAAGCAACAACAAAAAGCCATTTTCCGTTTGCCTCGAACTTTTTTTTGTTTTCATTTTTCAATTGTTTCCATTTTCCAGCAGTTTCCCTTGCTGAGGATTTTTTTTTGTTTTGTTGTTTTGTAAACATTTCTTCTTGTTATTGTTGTTGCTTTTGTACTTTGCTTTATTTTCAAAAAAATTTCAAATTAGAAAATGGGTTTTTCACTTTGTTTTGTTTGCATTCATAAAAAACAAAACGAAAACAAAGGCATACAAAACAAAAAAAAAGTTACATAAAATTATAAAGTTAATTTTTTAAAACGAAGTACGAGTACGTATCAAAATATGTATAACGTACAAATCTATACATACACACAAAAAAGCTTAATTTATTCAAAGCTTAAATTAAATAAAATAAACAAACCCGAAATGGAACAAAGAATTATACATAAGAATAAGTTTTTAAGATAATTTTATATTTATGAGTTTTAATTAAAAGCGAAAAGAAATTATGGATTTGTGTATACAAAAAGTCGTTGGCGAAAAAAACTCGCAACATTGGTTATGGTTTTGGTGTTTTAAAATTTGGAGATTTGCGCTGAATTTTCAAAAGTCTAATTAAATTTTATTCAAAGCTAATGCATTTTACGAGCAGTTAGAATCTGAATCAACTCCTTATCTTGGATTGATTATTAAAATTTTTAGCTTGACCTGTGAATAGTCTGTTTTAGTTATAATATTTTTGTATTAGAAATTTTCTTGCGGCCTCCAAAAATATAATCACTTTGAACTTGCTCATTTATGATGAATATATTTTAAACGGAACAGAAACGAAGCGACGAAATCGACCGGGAAAATAATTTGGTTGCGAAATGCTAAACCTATTTCTTCGCTTAGGCTGATTGTTGATAGATAAAAGTCACAACAAGCCATCACACGGATGTTCATTATAACGAAAAGGGAATTTTCAATATTAATTTTACTTTAGTTTGTTCGTGATTTATACAGTTAATTTAAGTGTTGTATTATTGTGTTCTACGAATGGTAGTGCTAAATATTGGTACTGGTTGCCACTAATGTCGAGATAAACATTGTATAACGGCAATCCCATCAGATTGTTAGGTTTTCCGTTTTGCAGATATCATTTAATTTGGTATGATGTAATATGATTTGATTTGATTTGATTTTATATGATTTCACATGATTTGATAAGACTTGATATGATTTGAGATGGTTTAATTTTGTATTTGTTATGATTTGACATGTATTTTGAAATTAATTGATATGATTTGATATGATTTATTGTGAAAAGGTACAACAATCCAATTGGCAAAATGCCTGTCAAACCCAGTTTAGCATGGGTTAACATGCGCTCCGTTTAGCATGGGGACAATACGTATAAACTTGCAATGAGTCGACCTATTTACAAATTAAGTCGGTCAGCAATTTATACAATGTAAAATATTCTTAGTAATAGGAATTAATTGATTGATTGATTGATTGATTTTGAATGTACGACCAAGTTCTTAGGCTTGAGTTCCCGGATGACGCCGTGTCCACCGTACACCCTTTTTTACACATAACAAAACCGAAGGATTGGATAGGTTAGTTAAGTGGGACAGAATCGGCCCGGTTACAGACACCTAGGTATAGCCGATAGTTAGTAACACAAAGACAACACAATTCAAATCTTCTAGATGAAGGATAAAGGCTTAATAGGTTAATGGATAACGATGGTATTGGTCTTCAACAATTGCTTCTTTAAAACGGCAACCTAAGAAAAAATATTATTATTTCACATGCATCTGGAATTTTCCTGAAATTTAATTCTATTAATACTTTTCGGCTTCCTAACCAAAATTGGTTGACTCGACCCGTTACAGACACCTATGTAAAGTCGTTAGTAATAAAATGACAACACAATTCTAAACTACACAATCAGCAATTACAATGAAGCATTAATTCACAAGCATCTGTAAATTTCCTGAAATTTAATTCTAAATTCATATTTTCCGCAACTTACAGTAGAATTTCCTGAAACCAAAGTTATTTGAACTATATTCAAAATAACTCTAAAATTCATTAGTATTTAACCGTTGAATTGGGCGAACACAAAATAGCAAAAAAAAAACAGATTAACTAGATTAACTACCGGATTGCATTCAAATATCCCTTAAAATGCCCATCCAAATATCCATCCTAAATAATTTAGAATTCGCAAAAATTTCGTATGTTTACTAAAATTATAAAACTGATGAATTTTTCCCGACGCCCATCCTTTTTCACAAGGAAACAAATACTTTTATCACTACTTTTGCACTAGTTCTGGAACTTCTTCTACGTTTGCTGCGGATATATCACATACAATTAATCTCAGACATGACACATGCGACTCGTCTATGACTTATCACCTCGTATTAGACTTGTCATAAACGATTCATCTCAGACTGGTAACAAACGTAAATTAGTAATTAGTGTGTCGTCAATGGCTTTCCTGCTGGAAGGTAATATTTAAGTAAAGGCAACTAGATAAAATTTGAAAAAATTATTCTAAAATGAATGATAAATAAGTTTATTTTATAATTTTTATAATTAAATATAAATCGTACCAGTATCTTAAAAGAGGGATAATATGTACTCGTATATTAAATATATTTGAATGAGATTTCCTGAGAACCGAATAATTTTAATATAATAGCTCGGCACTGTACATGTAGATTAATATTTAGGGTTGATTTGAAATTGGGAATTAATAATTATAATGCTTGTACTAAAACAGTCAAGATTGGCAACGTTGCATTTTATGACATTCTTAGTAATAGGAATTAATTGCATACAAATTATAATTAAGTCTTATTGTGGTAGTATACAATTTAGTATATGAGGACAGATAATTTTATAAATTAAGCACAGAATAATTTTTACAATCTAATCGTAAAATTTTTGCCCTCGTGGCTATTGCGACTCCACCCGTGTTAATCCCAATAGTCACTTCTTCACTAAAATCCAAGTGTACTTTTATTTACGCCCTAAGTACAAGATTTGGAAATTTCTTAGATTATAAGGCCCGACCAACGGTAATCTTATACCCTCAAAAATTATTCAAGATCTGTCTTGGACTATAACAACCGTTAACTAAAAGTGAAATCATCAATGCCGTTTTCTGCCGTATCTGGACTTCAATGGAGGTTCGATGGTAATTCCTTAGTACAATTTGAAATTGTATTTTTTAATCATCGTAATTTGTTCTGGGGCCGAAGCACTATACCAACCATCTTGCAGTTCACTATTCACGTCCTCCGCAGTAGTCAAATCAAGAACGTAAGCTATAGGTCTGATTTGCGCAATTTGAAATGGTAAATAACAATTTTATCACAACAAGCAGTTTTGTGTTTTGCTCCAATGCTACTGAAACAATCCTAGTGACGTTACCAATTTCGGTAATAAATAATTTTGCAGTGATAATTTTGACACTAGCAGAATAATTGTCTCTTCCACGTTACCAATAAGTTCTTTTTCTCTCCGATTAATGAAATAATGTTGACATTAATAAACTATTGCAACGATTTTAGATGCACTTAAAAAATAAGACAGTAAATCTGATGTTGGTCCAAATATTTCATTAATTGTATTTGCATTAGATCGTACCTTCATCAGAAAATCCGGAAATCAGAAATCGTCCTTAATCAGAAAATTTATTAAAGACTCTTGCATTCTTGTTTACAAAGCGACAAAAGCATTGGAAAGCATCTTGTTCTCTGCTCTACAAGCTCTAACACTTTAATCTTGTCCCTTAAATGGCATGAGAAAAACTGAATATATTGATGAGTACCTGATGGTTCAAGCGGGATTGCTAGGTCTTGTGGCATTGTCACCAAAGTCTAATTCCATTAATCAACTGCCATATTTAAGGCCAACATTACAAACATTTTACGGTCAATTTAATACTGCTAGTGCCAATAGAAGATACGTCAGTTTTAACAAAGGGCTATCCTTCAGTTCCATTGATGTCGGAAACCTGTGATCTTCTCTTAATTTCCTGGAAATAGGGAATTGGGGAAAGAATTTACATAGACTTTAGCTATAAATCTTTTTTTCTAGCCTACTGAGGAAAACAGTTTAATATAAAATTTTATAAATTGAAAATAATTGGGTCGATTCCGGGATCTAAAATGTTATGTTATTTTTGTTTTTTCAATACAAATTCCAATAGGAAGCGGGGAAATAAAATAACA
Source organism: Nephrotoma guestfalica (assembly GCA_963691935.1). Lineage (NCBI taxonomy): Eukaryota > Metazoa > Arthropoda > Insecta > Diptera > Tipulidae > Nephrotoma > Nephrotoma guestfalica. Next base: position 86,665,907 of record OY829915.1, on the reverse strand, counting down.
TAACAGCAATTTTATGCAATATTTCCAAAGAAACAGGCAGAAAAAACTATTCCAAATGTAATTTTAGCAACCAGTTTATACCAACCAGTTTTATTGGTTTAAAATAGATTTAAATGATCGATTTCCATATGTTAGGAGCTACTTCGGGGATACCACAAGGATCACATATTGTTCCTTAGAATTTCATCATTTTCCCATTAATGATAGCAAAGCAATACGATATTCTAAGATCCTGATGTTCCTGAACAATGGAAAATATCGACGATACTACTAAACTACAAGAAGATGGCACCAATCTAGCAACTTGGTGTGACTGCAATCTTCTCATACTCAACATTAATGCTTACAGAATCAAATTTTTCCACCAATAAGTAAATCCTGTTACACTGCAATATCATTTCAATTGCTTACTTTTACACGACATATTCGAAATTAAAGGCTTAGCAGTCACTTTCGTTGAAACTATGTGTTCTACCAAGGACATAGAACAGTGTGTTTCTAGGGAAAAATTCATGTTTGGTTTTATTAAGCGTTGGACGGAAGGTGTACATGACGTATCCCTCTATAATAATTTTGCCAAGTACATATCCACTGCATTGAGAATATTCAAAAAATGATTTTGCGGTACATACATTGTATAAAAAGGAATGAAGTTATGATCATCCAATGTTGATAAAATTGAAAAGTATTCTTGAAAAAGCTAGAACACCTAATATGCAAGCTGCCATTTCTGGCACACAAATTTCCACCAAATTACGTAAGAATCTCCCAATTTATGAAAAAACTTAAGTATGAAATTTCCTTCCGAATAGCCAATCCACCTGAACTGTAGAGATAGCGAATTTTAGTGAAATAAAGTTAAAATAAAAAAACATATCTGTACAAATTTTGTTTGAAATTTAATTTACAATCTTTTTGTCTTTAACCGTTTTTGCGTAAATGCTAAAGGGTATTTTTAGAGGTTCACATCGTTAAGTTGGCAACACTGTTTTGTTTGACAACTGGCATTTGCTTTGTCATTAGTTTGATTTGCCATTTCATAATAAATAGACTCACGCCACAACGCTTCAAATTATTGAATTTTTTTCTCAAAATAATGGTTCTGTTAGTAGCTAGTAATTAACTAGCGGTTAACTTTGGATCGTTTTCCCACCACATATGCTCTAAATGATAATACGCATCCAGTAAGACGTCAGCACTGTTTGACGTACCGAACAACCAATAGACACTGAACAACGAAGCATTAAGGAAGACCCAAATCAATCAAATCGACGTCGTTCTCAACAACTGGAGATGTGAACTTTAATGACAATTTTATCTAATGATCTTTGTTTGTTTGCGTGCTCAGATTTGGAGTGAAAATAATCCACAAACCTTTGCCGAAACACCATTACATCCAGAGAAAACTACTGTTTGGTGTGCTTGATGGGTCGACGGAATCATTGGTTCTCAAAATATTTTTCTTTGTTCTATTTTAATTTAAAATTGTGAACCTCCAAAAAACACACTTTCCTACTTTTCAAAATATTTGCCACTTCCGATGGGCCGATTTATCCCAACTTATAAATAAAGTCTCTCAACTTAAAAATAAAAATTAAGTATGAAGTTTCATCCCAATCACTCAATCCATCTTGGCTCTATACAAAGGCGAATTTTTATTAAAATTCAATTTTTTGTCATAATTTGTCATCATGACATTTCCGCTTAAATTTTAGAAAACTGATCTGGACTGATATTGTTGCAAAATTAAGTTAGAATCTTTTAGTTCATAATCGTTTTTCTTGTAAATGATTTACTTGATGGAGTTTTACGCCGATCAGTTAATCCGTCTGGGCTGTATATAAGACAGGCACATTTAGTCTGCACAGCACCACACAAACACAGATTCGTTACAAACCGCGTTTTATGACTTCAGCGATATAATGAATTAAAAATATCGAGGTAAAATGCTTTATTTTACTTTACTTCGTAAAATAAAACAAAATATTGAAAAATAGTCACGCAAAAATTATTTCGGGATGTTTTACGAGAGTTTTTTTAGTTAAACATTTTGCATTTAATAAAAATTATACTAAAATAGTAAAACATTTGTTTCAAACTTATCCTAAGATTTATCAATAAAAATATCAACGAAGAGAAATTCCTTCCATGACGGATAATTCTTGTTTGAAAAGGATTTAGTTCGATTAGATCACTACGTTTTGTTTATCTGAATTCTTATTACCAAATAGGGGCCCTTAGGGGGCCCAAATAGGGGGATTAATTAAATATTAGTAATGCTCATATGACACCACGTTTGGAACAAATAAGAGTGAGTAAAGAAGCCCTTGCGGTCTCGATTATAGTTTAATCTCATTTCAAAGGCCAGGGCGACATTTTCTAAAATAGTACAATAAAAAATGTCTTTTTCATAAAAAATTATTGTTTAACTTGGAAAATAGGGCATCACATACAGTGCTAATAGAAAATGGCGAAAACCCTCAATATTAAACATCCAATTTAATAAGATATTCACATTAAATTTTGGGTATCTTGAATTGGATGCGAAGCCCAATACTGAACTAAATTTAGTAACTCCTATTAAAATTATTGTCGTCGAGACACTGAGGCTTGCATTCTAAAATATCCCCTCTAGCCAAGGTTTAATGTTTTGGCGGTTATTTATTTGCACTGTTACTGCAGCAGGATTACATAGAAAGATATCAAAATGTCTACTCTTTTCATTAATCCCTAAACAAACAGAAACCCCTAATAATATTGCATCATTATTTTAACAGCAATTCTTAGATTTGACGATAAATTAAAATAAATTTAAGGCACAAATATGCAATAAGGCACAGAGAATAACCAGCCCTAGGCCCTAATAATTAATTAATTTTGTATGCAGAGTAACAAAGTATGTGCAGCGGTTTTAATAACAGGAATTTGGGAGTTAAAGTCTCATGAGAGGAGATTCCGATGCGACAGGTGACTGATTATTCGTCATTACAATAAGCACTTCATCGTAAACCGCTCAGGTAAAGCCTATGAGGGTTCCCAACATGCAATTTGATTTTGAGGCTAGCATATCATTACATATCGTACTTACAGGTGAATTAAGAGTTCAAAGCGATCCAGTTAGGACTTAGTTAAAGCCTATGTGACCCAAGTTCCAGGATTAGTAATAATAATTGCTAAAATTCTGGTAAGATGTTTAACGTGCAGCAATAAGCAAACGTATCTAATTAAATGATGGCAGTGTTAGGTGAAGATAAGAAAACCGACAAATGCAGTTTAATTTGTTAAGTAAAATCAAACTTTATGAATTTCGAAGTTTCCTTAAAATTGTTTCAATAACCGCACAAGGGGCACTCAACAGTTAAAATCCCGTCGTTCACTTTGAAATTAAGCCGTAGAATCCAAATTACCCAAAGTTATGATCGATACATGCAAACACTTTTTGACATGAACATGGTCGAGATTTTTAATATTGGTTTAAAATACTGTTGGCCAATCTCTGCTGTGCAAGATTAAATTAATTAAAATTAAGAGTTGAACCATACAAAATGCCATTGAATAATTTGCCTTGAAATTTGCTTGTAAAGTTGCTGAAATATTCGTGGAGCCAGTAAAGGTGCTGAAAGTACTTTCAAACAGGATTCAGTACTTTGTTCTTTAAAAATTCAGTACTTTTGCTTTATTACCAATATCATCCTTGCCTTGAACTAGTTTTTTTAGTTAAATATTTTTGTTTAATTGTAGAACTTATTGCGTTAAAACTCGTATGGATTATGGGTTTTAATTGTTTGAAATTTTAAGTAAGATTTGAAGACTTTGTTCTAAATAAATAAATAAAAATCGATACGACTTGATATGATTTGATATGATTTGATATAATTTGATATGATTTGATATGATTTGATATGATTTGATACGATTTGATATAATTTGATACGATTTGATATGATTTGACATGACTGGACATGATTTGATATGACCTGATATTATTTGATATGATTTGATTTGATATGATTTGATATGATTTGATATGATTTGATATGTTTTGATATGATTTGATATGATTTGATATGATTTGATATGATTTGATATGATTTGATATGGTTTGATATGATTTGATATGATTTGATATGATTTGATATGATTTGATATGATTTGATATGATTTGATATGTTTTGATATGATTTGATATGATTTGATGTGATTGATATGATTTGATATGATTTGATATGATTTGATATGATTTGATATGATTTGATATAATTTGATATGATTTGATATGATTTGATATGATTTGATACGATTCGATATAGTTTGATATAATTTGATATGATTTGACATGACTGGACATGATTCGATATGACCTGATATTATTTGATATGATTTGATATGATTTGATATGATTTGATATGATTTGATATGATTTGATATGATTTGATATGTTTTGATATTATTTGATATGATTTGATATGATTTGATATGATTTGATATGATTTGATATGATTTGATATGATTAGATATAATTTGATATGATTTGATATGATTTGATATGATTTGATATGATTTGATATGATTTGATATGATTTGATATGATTTGATATGATTTGATATGATTTGATATGATTTGATATGATTTGATATGATTTGATATGATTTGATATGATTTGATATGATTTGATATGATTTGATATGATTTGATATGATTTGATATGATTTGATATGATTTGATATGATTTGATATGATTTGATATGATTTGATATGATTTGATATGATTTGATATGATTTGATATGATTTGATATGATTTGATATGATTTGATATGATTTGGTATGATTAATTATGATTAGATATGTTTTGATATGATTTGATATGATTTGGTATGATTTGATATGATTTGATATGATTTGATATGGTTTGATATGATTTGATAAGATTTGATATGATTTGATATTATTTTATATGATTTGATATGATTTGATATGTTTTGATATGATTTGATATGATTTGATATGATTGATATGATTTGATATGATTTGATATGTTTTGATATGATTTGATATGATTTGATATGATTTGATATGATTTAATATGATTTGATATGATTTAATATGATTTAATATGATTTGATATGATTTGATATGATTTGAAATGATTTGATATGATTTGATATGATTTGATATGATTTGATATGATTTGATATGATTTGATATGATTTGATATGATTTGATATGATTTGATGTAATTTGATATGATTTGATATGATTTGATATGATTTGATATCATTTGATATGATTTGATATCATTTGATATGATTTGATATGAGTTGAAATCATTTGATATGATTTATTTTGATTTGGTATGCTTTGATATGACTGCACTTGATTTGTTATGGTTTGATATGGTTTGAAAAGTAAACTGAATAAAACTGCAATATGTGCTAATTCAAAGCATCCAAATTAATATTAAGTTATTCGGCTTAGTTTTCACTAATTGTAATCGGATCGCAAGCCGGAGATTATATAAATTAGATATGATTTGATATAGTTTGATATGATTTGATATGATTTGATATGATTTTACATGACTGGACATGATTTGATATGACCTGATATGATTTGGTATGATTTGATTTGATATGATTTGATATGATTTGATATGATTTGATATGATTTGATATGATTTGATATGATTTGATATGATTTGATATGATTTGATATGATTTGATATGTTTTGATATGATTTGAAATGATTTGATATGATTTGATATGATTTGATATGATTTGATATGATTTGATATGATTTGATATGATTTGATATTATTTGATATGATTTGATATGATTTGATATGATTTGATATGATCTGATATGATTTGATATGATTTGATATGTTTTGACGTGATTTGATATGATTTGATATGATTTGATATGATTTGATATGTTTTGATATTATTTGATATGATTTGATATGATTTGATATGATTTGATATGATTTGATATGATTTGATATGATTTGATATGATTTGTTATGATTTGATATGATTTGATATGATTTGATATGATTTGATATGATTTGGTATGATTTGATATGTTTTGATATGATTTGATATGATTTGATATGATTTGATATGATTTGATATGATTTGATATGATTTGATATGATTTGATATGATTTGATATGATTTGATATGATTTGATATGATTTGATATGATTTGATATGATTTGATATGATTTGATATGATTTGATATGGTTTGATATGATTTGATATGATCTGATATGATTTGATATGATTTTATATGATTTGATATGGTTTGATATGATTTGATATGATTTGATATGATTTGATATGATTTGATATGATTTGATATGTTTTGATATGATTTGATATGATTTGATGTGATTGATATGATTTGATATGATTTGATATGTTTTGATATGATTTAATATGATTTGATATGATTTGATATGATTTGATGTGATTTGATATGATTTGATATGATTTAATATGATTTGGTATGATTTGATAGGATTTGAAATGATTTGGTATGAGTTGATATGATTTGATATGATTTGATGTGATTTGATATGATTTGATATGATTTGATATGATTTGATATGGTTTGATATGATTTGATATGATTTGATATGGTTTGATATGATTTGATATGATTTGATATGATTTGAAATGAGTTGATATCATTTGATATGATTTATTTTGATTTGGTATGCTTTGATATGACTGCACTTGATTTGTTATGGTTTGATACGGTTTGACAAGTAAACTGAATAAAACTACAATATGTGCTAATTCAGAACATCCAAATTAATATTAAGTTATTCGGCTTAGTTTTCACTAATTGTAATCCGATATTGTACCTGAAAATCTGATATTTTACCAGATTACCCAAAATTTTATTACTTTGTGATTTTCCCCATATTTGATCAAAATTCAAGCCACCCACATACAAGTCGATCTCAGACTACAGTACATCCTGTAATTGAGAAACCTTGTACTGTTATTGATTATGTAAACCAGGATCCTAATTGAATACGGAGAAAAAATCTCTTCAAAATATTGAATAAAATTGCAAAACAATTTCGATTGACTAAGGAAAAATGATGTTAATCCCACTTCACCTAAGAAATGTATCAAATAATTTTCAGTGAACTAGAGAGCGGTTCCATAACATATGTAGAAAGTTGTCTGAGATAGAAAAGCGAGTGTGTGAGAGAACTTGCAGGCATTTCTTTAACTCATGAAATTATGGGCAAAAACTCTTTTTTTAAATGTTTATTGAGGAAGATAGTTTTGTGCATGATTTTTAGAATATACCTGAATAATCGAATATTTTACAATTTTGATTTTCGAATGAAAAAGGTACATTGGGAACCTCTGTAAATAACTGCAAACCTATGTAATATTTTCATTAATTATCTCTCCGAATATCAATATTGAGAAATATTTGATTATTCGGATATATTCGTAAAGAAATACGGTAAGGTTTAATAGGAAATCGCAAAAATGTGCGTTGAAGAATCATCTTAAAAAATAGTTTCATTAGGATAAAAATAATAAATGTTTTCATTTCCATACGCAGTCTTACTGCCAAAATGATAAGTAAAGATCAAAACCCCAGCAATAAGAAAATATTTAATAATAATAATAATAATACAGAAAGAAATCTCGCAACTCTGACTTACACTTGCCTGAAATTTTTGTAATACATAATGCCGGAAATTGTCGAAATCTCCACCTGATACACGATAAGTACTAAAACTATACTAAATAATTAGTCCCAAGGTAACGTAATAAATCATAATTCCAATAAATTTGATTGATAATGACAAATTCATTTTAAAAATAAACTTTTCTTCTCTAATTGACTTCTAATAATTTTATACATAACACAACAACAATTTAAATGTACACACAAAAAATCATTTAGATTATTATTAGTCTTATTATGAGACATCAGGCAGCACAAAAAATACCGAACTCACACCATCCCACATTTACATACTTATATATATTTATGTACGGACATAATTACAGTATATGAATATAATTTTAGAATAAATAGTTAAATGAAATTATTACAAATTCATTCTAATTTATACATGTACATATTTTAAGCCTTAAAAAGCAATTAACCCCAAAATTACATTACAAAACTATTAAAAACTACAAAAAACACCAACCAAACCAAAAAAATGCAGAACCTCAAACCAAAAGTTTGTGAAGCACATCTAGATATAAAATACAGTGCGGAAACGTAAAATTTGAATTTGATCTCACATCAAGTGTACCATTTTATTAACATGAACTAAACGTACTTGGAGGTGTATGATGTGGTGGGTGTATAAAATCGTGTGCGGGCGGTTAATTACGTAATATCTTGTAAATACACAAACATGGGGTGGTTCAACTATATATTTTTTTCCTAACACAAAATAATAAAACTATATAATATGATATATATTTAATTTTCTAATTTTATTAGAAAGATATTAGAAGAAGAATAAAAAGACAATAAAGAAGAAATTGAAAAAATATGATTTTATTTTAACCTAAAAATACCCTAAGGGTGCTTCAGGATTGTGCAATTTCTTACAATAACATACACAGTACGAGTATGTACGTACAAACATACCTAAGCTTTATGTGTTTTGGATGATGGAATGAGATTTTAGGATTTTTATTATGTATTTAAGACAGATTTGCTTTTTATGTAAACAAATAATCCGTAGTATATGACTTACTCGAATACAGATTTAGTGAAAATAATATAATGAATTGTAAATGAACTTGTCTTTTAGGGTTTTTTGCTTTGGTTTAGGTTGAATTTGTTTAAAGGCCAAATTATTTGCTAGTTATTTACAAGTGTAACAAATCCTTACAACTAGGAATCTAGTTGATTCGGTTATTTATAGTAAACTTCACTGTCTTTGGCTTCCGTGTGCATCGTTCAATTGTCCATTTTTATTTTGACAACTTTTACCCGTAGGATTCTTGTTTGCTATGTGCATTTCTGTGGGAAAATATTATAAATGTATTAAAATGTGTGTATTTATTTTTGATAAGGTGCAGTACTAAAGTGAACATAAAATTTGTCAGTTCCTTTAAGCATTATTTATGAATAAATGGTGATATTTAATAAGATAAAAGAGCAGTTGTCGCCATGTAAGAAATAAATGAAACTCTGAGCTACTTTAAATGGTCGTATAAAATGCATTTATTTTTACTGTTGATAAATATCAACACTATATAAATTTTGAAGCTGGTAAAATGTCTAAACTTCAGCAATTTTTAAAGATAGTATTAACTATTAAGTATAAAATACCTATTTCGCTTGGTTTACTTTTGACACTCAAACACGTGGGCATTATATTTAGTATAATAGTATTAATAATATTTTTGGTATTAATGTGACTGTTTTTGTACTGTAAACTATTTCCCGTTAAAATTAAAAAATCATAAAATGTTGGTAATTATTAATAATTTATAGCGATATGAAATTAAAATTATAATTTTAAAATTTAATATGTTTAAATATTAGTTGCACTGCCATGTTTAGCATGTGTAATAATTATATTTTTCATGTATAATAGCGCTATTCCATTCAAAATTACAAGATTTTGTACAAAAATAAAAAGAGACAAGAATAAAATATCTACATGAGAGTGACTGAGACAATTTTTTTAAAGTAGAACATGTAGGGGAAATTTTTGACTGCGATACAAAAATAACCTAAAAATTATTTAAATAAGTGACGATGTATTTTACACCATATAAATTATTTAAAAAAATAAAGTTATTTTTACAATGGCGGAAATAGTCTTGTTTTATTTAGTTCCTTTAATTAATCTGATATAAATTATGTGAGAGAAAATTTTGACAAGTTTGAAGTAAGGGTGAGGTTGTCATTATTTTGTCAATTGTCAATCGTGCCAAGAAAATACACCAAAATATGAACGTCAAAATGCAAAAGTTTACTTTAAATAATTTAATATCAATAAATAATTCTAATTTTATTAAATACCATGGTCCAAGATGCATGTTACATATCTTTATTGGGTTTGGCTGAATATTTCCGCACGTCTAATCCTCCAAACATAAAAATATGTCTGCAATGTTTACAAGCGCTATTTAACTTCAATCCGCCGCAAAAGAAGGAGGCCCGTACACATTTACAGATGGGACACGTGCTCACGGCATACACGAAAAATGTTGATTTAGTGAAAAGGCATTTAAGCAAGCGGTAAGATGTGTTTACAGTATTCATAAATGTTGTGACATAACCTAACAATTTTTGTTTTGATCGCTTCTGCCAGTGAAAGCTCTCGGAGAATCTCAACGGATTTGATGATTTAAAATTCGATGCGGCCATTAACTACCTCATTTATATCAACACCAGGACCAGATACCATTGGCCAAACAAGTATTACAAAAGGCTTTGATTTTAGCCCAGAATAATATATATTGGCTGTGTAAACTGCTATTCCAATTGGATATAAGTATAAATATGCGAGTGTTGTATGAATTAGTAAGAGTATTTATTTGTTTCACAGCAAATTCATGCAATCGACAAGGAATATAATGTTGCATCTGAACTATTAGGAGTCGTTGCAGAGTCAACGGACGAGCAGCCAAACGCTTACTATGTGAAGGTGCTGTTCTTATTGTCGGGTGCAATGATTTCCATGATCGAACGCAAACCATCTGATGTTCTTACGTTACTTAGTCAAGCACTATAATCGAAACTCAGATTATAAATATTCATATTAAGGAGTACCTTCCTAAAAGCTCGGTGATATTCTTTCGTCGATTGTAGTGGATGGACGAACATAAAATGGTTCAATACGAATTAATTTAGATAAATAATAATAATTCTGTATGAAATATATACATTAATATTTTACTATTTCAATTATTTTCTAGCGTTTAGTATTTCAAATCGTAAAGAAAACCGTCTACACATCAACGGTCCTTCTCATTATTAGTGGCCAACGCGTCGCCAAAATATAATCTACTGGTATCATTCGGTGGCGATTCTATGATATATCATGAAGTTTGGAAGAGCAAACACCCCATGACGTTAGTTTATTTCATGGATGGACGAAAACCAAACTAAACAAAAGTTTATTTCATATTGGTGATAGTTCTGAAGATGGATCCTCTGGCATCCATCTTTGTCATTTCTTAACTGATTAAACTATTGAATATTATTTAAATATAAAAAATTAATTTCAGTTTTCTAAAAGAAGAAGAAGAACGAGAAATATTTTAGCTTTATATTCTAATATAGCACACAATTTCTAATTATTTATTTTATTATTATTATATAATTAAAATTTAAATCGAGACTATTTTGTTTATATTATTGTTGTACATATTACGCCGTATATACAATTACAATTCACTACCATACGATTTATTAAAGTTCTTCTCTAAAATCACGACATCATTCAACTTCTAAAGTCACGTCGTCGGATGTCTGTGCACCATAAAAATTTACAAAAAGTAAATGGGGGATTTTGATTTTTGATTTTTATATTTGCTGCCATAAAAAATACTCAGCTTGATATTTTTCAAGGAAAAATTATAGCAACTCAACAAAAACAAAAAAATCGGAAATACCACATATAGAAATGATTTAGTTTGTCTCTTTTTAATTTTGTACAAAATCCTGTAATTGGGGAATGGGATAGCGCTATAAATGAATTAAAAAATAAGAATAGTAAATAGAGTTTGAAATATGTGAAAGAAAGAAAGAACAGAAACAGAATTTAGATTTTGTGAAAAACTAAAAAGAAATAACAAAAATAAACAAAATATAGAAACATTTCTAAATATGTACGAGGGTTCTCTGAAAAGTTTCCGACCTCAACATGAAAATGGCAGCACTCATTAACAAAAGTGAGGGAGTAGATTTGCGCATGCGTTGAAAGATACTCACCGAATTATCAGCCATTTTGGACGCGCAGTTGTTGTTTAACAATCGTTAGAGTGAATCGATATGAGTTTTTTTATGCAAAATGGAAAAAATCGAGTATCGAGCTATCATTGAAAATACGCGTACGAAAATCAAAGACGAGTTGAACGCTGTGTACGGGGACTCTGCATCATCATTTGCCACCGTGAAATTGTGGATAGCTGAATTTAAATGTATACCTACCAGCTCCGATGACGATAAACGTTCGGGACGTCAAAAACTGCAACCACTGACCACTGAAAAATCTTGTTCCACCAAGACAATGCGTCGTCTTACACCTCAGTGGTTGCCATGGCAAAAATCCACGAATTACAGTGTGAATTACTTGACCACCCTTCTTTCTCACAAGATCTAGCCCAAGCGACATTTTTTTGTTCCCTAAGCTAAAAATTGCGCCCTCTGTGGCGCTCCAGAGTTTTTCGGCGAATGAGGAGGCCATCGCTATCGTAGACAACTATTTTACAGAGAAATACCCTGATTACTATTTGGACGTGTTGAAGAGATAGAAGCATCGCGGGACTATGTAGAAAAATAAAAATAAATTGGAAAAAAAATATCTTATATCTTTGTTAGTCGGAAACTTTTCAGACAACACTCGTAACAGCTTTGCGATGTTTTGAACGATACAAAAAGTATATCACTATAAATGTATTGATTGGGATTTCAACAAGTATAAGACATCGTTTAAGGAACGTCCCTATGTTAGATTTGTAAGTACAGAATGCCAAATTCATGAGGAGGATACTATCTATGAGAAATTTAATAAAATTAACAAGTTCGTTGAAGAATTAAAGCAGCATTTATGTGCGAATCATTCGAAGCTTGATTTTTTACCGGACAAATAGTGCAGTGGTTAAAGATTCGAGCACTTGGACCGGAGATACTGGGTTCGAATCCCACCAAAGGCTGGATGAAAAGCAAATTTTCGTCATCGATTACGACCAGTGATGTTAATAAACACAACTAAGACCCTCTGTTGGAAGATGAAGCTTGCAATGTGCGGGTGGTATACTGTAATTGTGTGAATGAGTGGTGTGAGCGTGAATGGAAAGGAAGGGGGAATTAATTAACCTTTAAAGGACATTAAATCTACTGGATAATTAATACTTTCTTTTTTATACAAAAAAAACTTAATAAGAGCTTAGGAGAAATTAAAACCCATGTTGAAGAAATTCATAAACCTTCTGAGCTGAAATCTTTTCCTGCAACCAATTGAACCAAATTAGTTCTGTTACAGACAAAGAAACCATAAGAGAATGAGAAAATCATAGAAGACATCGTAAGGCTGATTCATCCGAAAAGCATTCCTTTATACCTAAAGGTTTCGAATGGAGGAATTATATTATAGATTCGAATGAAGCAAAAGAAAAATTGAAACTACTCAATATGAGATTATTTACCTACAGAGCTAAGGCCTAGAATGATCAGGAATGTCAGAACAAGCTTTTGTTGAATCAACAAAATACGGTTTTATCCGATAGCAACATAAAATTAGTAACAAACTTTCGAAGAAGAAATACACAGAAAGTCGATACAATCATTGAAGTTGTTGCCATTTGCTATAAGAAAATAATGGAGTCTGAAAAACGCAATATCAATTTTGATAGATGCCATGAAGTAGAGTCAATTGGCTTGACAAGTTGTTACAAATGAATGGTTGTTCACATGACGGCAATAAACGTACAAGCCAACTAACGTGTCCAAAATGTAGCTCAGTGCACAAATATAATGACTGTAACAGCAAAGAAACCAGATGTAGCAACTGCGTTGAAAGAAATAAGAAGATAAATCTAAATATTGATCTTAACCTATGTGGGGTAATAATTGCACATTATCAACCCATGTTGAAAATACTAAGAACAGTAGTTTCGAAAACAAAACCTATACACCAACATCCGATCGTGGTGATCGGATCGTGAAATTTCATAGAGTTTCAAGAAATTGCGTTCAATTAGAAGCCAGCTTTAGTATTACTGAGTGAAGGTAGAACAACTGAAGAAATGTACGATTCGTAGTTTCATATTGTAAACTATAAATTTACACGCTAAGATTCGCATAATCGACATACAGATGGAGTTGCTGTATGTATATTCACGAAAACATAAATTTCAAATTAATTTCCAACTGTCGCACTTGGTGCTATACAAATTATAGTCGTATATGACTAGATTGGATGGAAAATATCATAACAATAAAACGGGTTGGAAAGAAAGTAATTTACAATATTACAACAATGATTTTACAACAATGTGTTTTTCATTTGGTTCGGTAGCCCTTTCATAGGCCTCATCTTTCTGGCAACTTCATATTTCCACGCTCTAGGTGAAATAGTGAAAGATGTGTGAGGCTTTGCATTTTCGTTGTGAAACGTCATAATTCTTTTTTGATTTACAAATTCTGACCATTTTTATTTGATGGCTTCATCCAGTTTGATTAGTTGTTAAAAGTAAATATTTGACTTGGTCGTCTAGATCCCTGGAAGCAGCTCAAAATACACAACACTTTTGCAGTCCCGCCAAACAGTCAGATTTTGCTGTAAAAGGGTATACTTAATTTGGCTTGAGATACGTATTGCAATCGAGCTTCTTAACGAGGCCAAAACATTTTAAGTGGTGTGTGCAATACATTTAACCTCTCTGGAATCTATCGCCCAGTTAAATGGCGATCCTCTTCAATTATAATATATTATTGGTCGTAGTCATTTTATTTGAGTCGCTCATCTTTCAGACGGGATGTTTTAAACCTCCATAAAGTTCACATATCGGTTTGTGAAGCTCTGTCTTTCTTTTACGAAAATAAAATATATTAGTACTGAATATGGTCGATTTGCACTCCATTTAAATGTAACTCGACTTAAATGTGACCAATACCAAATGCCAAACGGAAAATATTTAAACAAGAACTCTTGTTAGTTCTTTAAAATAATTATAAATTTATCTATGTTTGAAAACCGAAAATACTACCCAATATAATAATAAAAGTTTCCTACTCATTTCCATCGTTCTGAGATAAATAAATTTATTAAAAATAAGCAATTAACAGCAATTCTAATAATGGGAATCTCGTAATGATATTAGAAAAATTGTAATCATTGTTTTGTAATATTCAGTCGCAGTGGCATGATGAGAAGATTTAATTTATTTCATAATGTTCCCATTTTGGTATTGGTTCTACACTTCCACTAGATTACTTGGGTTAAAATTTAATCAAAAATTTAGCTTCAATATAACTGGAATAACACAAATATGTGACCAACTAAATTTAATATTCCAGATTAAAACAACAATTTATCGTTTTACGAACCGTTCTTCTTCTTCTGCTGAATGTTAAGTTAGTGTTCGTTCACTGCAAAGTTCCGCATTTTTGAAGAATCAGTCTTCGTCAAACAAAATTATTTAACAAAATCGGGTTAAGAGATTGGTTTACGTAATACAAGGCAATTAGAGCCAACATCAGAAAGTTGATCAACACTAGTTTTAGTACTATTAAACTACAATTATAGTATAGTCTCACTTCTTCCGTGAGAAGAAAGCACTATACACATATTTGCATGCAATACTATTGAAAATATTTATAGAATTTAAAAATTTATGTAAGCTAAGCATTCTCGTTTTGGGAAAATTTAGTTGGCAAATAAAACTTCAACCACCTATAACTAATTTAAAATCGATTTTTTTATTATTTTATAACAGGGTGCATTTTATGTTTCAGGTCGATTTTTTTGGCCGCCATTTTGTTTTGGATGACATTTATCAATTCGCAGTTGACAGTCGTAGATGGTGGTCGATAACAATTTATTATGGAGCATCTAACGCCGCAACAACTTTTTTGGAATTAATAAAGACCGTCCAACAATTAAGCCAATGTACACCAGAAAATATTGAGACAAAGTATTGCTGAATGTCCAGGTACCTGTTATCGATGCCGTACACAACAATTGGGAATGTCTCCAAGTTTGCTAAAAATTCTCAAAGAAGATTTGTATTTAAAAAAATTATTAAGTGTGTTACGCGTATGAATCGAATTCGAAACCTCCATCGACGTATCAAACACGTTCGCACACCAGAACCAGATATACACTTCCTGTTAAGAGGCCCTTATCTCCCGGGCCATAGATTGTGGCCCCAATAATATTGGTTAAAATTTAATTTTTAAGTGAAAACGTAAAGATTTGTTTTTGGAAATATTGATTAATTATTTTTGAAAGCGGCTTTCTTCCACATACATTGTTCTAAAATAATGATTTTTTCGACGATGTCAGTTTAAAAAATGTTCCCTGCATTGGTTTTGGAATCAAAGCCATTTTCTGATAATATTACTGCTTAAATCATTGAAAAAATGCTTAATTGCACTACTGCCGAGGCGATCATATTTCTCAACGGTTTCTGTATAATTGATTGTAAATAAATAATTTGATTTCACTGCGATTTCTAAAATTTCACTGAAACCATGATTTCCGAGAACTTAACTTTTTATTATTGAGCGAAGAAAATTCAATTTTGTATTTTGTTGGTCGGATTTCAAATGGCTACTTCAACGATAAAATATTAATTTTTTTTTTCAATAAAATTTAATTTAAATTTAACAGATTATCTTTCTAGGATAGTAATTTCAATATTTATTATTTATTAACATTTTTTAATGCGAACATATAGAACTTTGATGGTGGGAATAACTAACTAATTGGTTTAAACTGCCATTTCCGGTTTAGTATTTAAAATTCTCGTGGTACGGATGCATAAGGTATAACACATAAAGTCAATTTTGTCTACATCATAAATCAGTTATGTATTCCCTAGCACTGTAAGGGTTACAAAAATCCTGGTTGGTTATTAATATGCAATCATCTATATATAAATTAAAATTCTAAATGTAAAAAATAAAAAGCAAACAAAAAAATCTAAAAGCTCTATTAATCGGAATCGATCTCGAGATTAGTAATTTTTACCTTGTGTGTAACCGAAAATAACGTAATCACTACACAAGTGCTCCTCAAGTTTCTAAAAAAGTATGAAATATAAATCATTTGTTGGACAAACCTACGATCGGTTATTATATCATGAGATTTTGGTTTAACTTGTAACAACTCGATTGCTTCGAATACCAGGTGATTTTCGGGTGTTGTTCGTCTTAGGAGGGTTCGTTAAAATGTCCGAAGCAATTTAATAGAAGCCGGTTACAAACAATATACCTGGCTTCATAAATATATATGCACGCTAAGTTCCCAGGTAGCCATCACTAACCTCGACCAAAATTAATAATTCATATTATTTTTTATTATGATATGTTTACAGTAGTAGTAGATACGAGTACATATAACTATGAAAATTTTAAGTATGTGGGCTATAATTTCATGGTTTTTAACAACTATTAGAAACTAAACTACGATAAATATATTGCAGTATTAAAAATATTAAGGTTAATAGAAATATACCTTTACAGATTTTCACGTTCATGCGGGAGGTATCCATTTCAGCTTGCTACATCTATATCGTAAAATAAGGTTGAAATTCCATCTTAATAGTAGTATACCGTATTTCTGTTGAATCCAAAGTGTACTCTACGAGTATAATAATCGACCGCAATTTGTTGTTGTGTAAAATAATGTAACAAATAGTTTTCGATCATCAAATCAATATAAACACTGCTCGCCAATAAATTCAGCATTACCGATGATCTTCTTTACTATTTTAAGTATTAGATCTTTAATATGTAATTGAAACACATATTTTGTTATTCTTGATTTACAAGATACTTTCTTTCATAATTTTTATTGCGAGAATAACTTTAGTAACATTTATTTAGTTTTCACAAAAATATTTATTCTGAACAATTAATATTACTAATAAACAATTAGACTCTGTTATTATATTACAATTTTCGTGATAATTTTATAATTTTTAACCGTTTTATTATTACATATGGTATCTATACATTCAGGTAATAGGATCTTTAATCGCAAAGTACATAAGTTTATGTTCGTATAAAACCGATAAATATTAGTTGAATCGATTTATTTATAATTGTTATTTGAATTGTTAATTATAAATCCACGAATTTGCCACTAAACTAACAGTAAACCAGCTGTCAAACAAAAATTTCAGTCATAAATTGTTACTAGACATTTTTAATTATACAAAGTGCATCAATCTTTACTAAGTCTTTGCCAGAAAAGTATAATTCATTTTATGTTTTTATACAATAATTCAACTTATCAATATTTTTTTTCACATCACAAGTTTGCAATTTTTTTTACAAAAAATTTTCTCTTGTGCTCCTTACACAACCAAGCCAAGCAAAAACTGAATGATCAATCCCCGTTCAATTCGATCGCACCACTTTTTATAGCAAATCTAATTTTTCAGGTGAAAAGTTAACTGGTGTATTGCCTCAATAAAAAATCAAATTGATGGTTATCTCTTACTAATCATCATCAGTCTTGATCATGTCACCAAAGAAACATTTTTAGTATTACAGTGTATCGCGATAACTCGTTACAAACTGTAGACGAAGTGACTCGGAAATTTATTTGATTATTTGTTCTCTGAAGAAGCCATTACTCAAACGAACACTTATTTCCAAAGGTTGGGAATCTTAAGAAGGGATCAATACATTGAAAAGTTGTTGGTCTTACCGTATTGAGCAAGTAGTGTATGCCTAAAAGCAAATGAATTTTGCCTAACAAAAAAATCTGGTCGAACCTGTAATTATCAAATGTCCTCGCATATCAAATTGAGTTACTTTTGACATTCCAGTCAATCGGATTTGATTTTTCGTTTTCCCTAAATTAATTTTTTTTAAATTGTTTTATAAACCCTTAATTTTATTTCTTTAACGCTTGGTCTTCTGTAAGGCATGGATTTGTGCGGGGCTACCACAAAATTGCAAGATAAACTTTCCTTTTCAAAGGAGTGATTTAGCAAATAATAGTGCAAAAACCATGAAGAAGCAAATTATTAAAACTAAATGGCAAATGTATTTGGTTCCTGTGGGCCACACATTATTATAAATGAGCTGTAATACTCAAAATAATGCGTGTGAAGGTTTAGTGATTTAAAGAACATTCTAATAGAAGACCGCGGATCGCCTATTGAAATACTGTCCAACCATAACAGTTGTATTGCGAGATGGCGCAATAAGGATGGAATGTTCCGGTAATTTTTCTTCGTGGAGATCGCAATTTGTGTATCGACGCTGCTTGTGACGTTTCTGGTTCAATTAAAAACAAACACTATTCGTAAGCTCGAATGTTTAGTATTCGCACTACAAATTGCTATTTTAATAAATCTTTTTATCCCTGGACTATTCGATTCTAACTCTAAATTTTTTCGCTTATTTTCTTTTTATGTTTTTGCGTACACGAACGAAACCAAAACAGCCTATCTTGATTTAACCTTTTGCAACAAGTTGCAACGAGCCATTCAAACATTTGAAGCGTGAATTTACTATCACTTAACATGAATTTGATTGAAGAACGGTCACTTCAATGTTTCGGATTTTAATATTTCGGTTTTGATCGATCTTCGAATTTATTCGGTTATTTTGGTTTGTGAGTGATTGTTCTATGCTTTTGGGATTGCACTGGATTTACATCTTTTCTAGCAGTTGCTCTCACATTTTCATATACACGCGTGGCGAATGTCACTACATGCATTGAGACATGGGGTAAATTCGCGTTTCGTGAAAATATAAAAAGGAAAATTTTTTTTCATTAACTGAGTAGGTTTGAATTGCTCATAAGAAATTTTTATTTTACAAAGTGAAACTTAAAACATTCAAGAAACTAGATTTCTAACTAGATTGCCAATGAGAAAAACTTTTCCTTTCCATTATTGCACGGAACGCGAATTTACACCCAGGATAAGAACCAATCGCAATTAATATCGTTGAAAAAAATACCCATGAAAATATTAATAAAGTTGCAGCAGGCTATTCAGGCCCAGTGGCTTCGAGAATCGGAATATACTATGTGAAGTTGATGATGAATGAATGCACGACGCCGATTACTTTTATACAAGCTCAAATTATTAAACAAATATAACTGAAATCCGGTTGAATAGCACACACCATAAAGTGCACATAAAATTAAGCTATGTGATTCGAAAACCGTGTGTACTTCTATGCTACAACTAGTCCTTCAGTAATGTAGAATCAGACCGAATACAAATTTTAAATAATAATTCAATCAATAAATGAAAAATCCAAAAAAAACAACTTATAAGAATCTACCTAATGAAAAACTGATAACAAATGCAAATCTCCTAAAGCAAAACCAAAATATAATTGAAATGAGCTTTTGTGTTCAAGTAAAAACCCCATTTCATTTAGATTTTCTATTGCGCTATATGTGAGCACTTTTTACCCATACACATCATAATATCTACAACGTACCTTTAGAATTCATCATCATCAACTGAATAAAACTGAAATTCCAATGGATATCATATTTTTTGATCTATTGGATTTCAAAAATCATGGTTCACATGAATTTAAATAGAAGTACAACAGGATAAAAATGTTATATACAAAAGAAATTTGTATATATATATACGTAGTATGTATACTCCCATCCAAAATTTTACGTGAATTTAAGCCAATAGAACATTCACCCACCGCATTCCGCATTCCATTACATTCGGTTGGGTACATATTTCCCAAAGCAACATAACTATTGAATTACGTGTTTCCAGTATAGTGGGATAAAAATAGCATAGATGTGGGGTAGAGGGACTTTATATATATGATTGTAGCGTATAGTCACTCTGTGCGTATGCAATGAGAGTGATATAGATATATTCAATGGACCAGATTATTTCTGTTTGATTTTTATTCGGACAAATTATCTATTTACATTACATAAAATATTCTATTTTATATGATATTATGATATTTGTTTAATCAATATTTCGGATTGCACAGGTTTATCCAAGATGGGTCGTTTATATATAATTATATTTATTTATACGTTACACTGCGGGACATGATATGTAAAATTGACTTCGATTCCATTAATCGTATCGCTGATGTACAGATCATACATACCATTTTAGCTTTTCACATTGCATTAAATTACATCAAATACTTTAAGTACGGCACATTTACCTATACATCACAAGACGGTTAACCGTGTTATTTATGCATTTTAAAAATATGTGAGAAGAAATATAATTTATTGTGTTTGTATGTCGATTGCATAATCTGTAGGATACATAAAAACGTATTTTTTCTTGTACTTTGTCATGTTGCGGAGAAAACTTTAAAGTACACCTACATGCAATATAAATGGACATACAGTTTTTAATGAAATTAAATAAATAAAATATTATTAAACTAAAAGCTCCATTGTGTAAAAAATTATCGAGTATGTAATGTACTTTATGTTCAGTGGAAGTATTCTGGTAATTCGTTTAGAATATGGGATTGCGGGAAGAATTTAAATAGCTTTTATCTATAAATAAGTTTTTTCTAGCCTACTGAGGATAAAAGTTTGATGTAAATATTTGTAAATTGGAAATAATTTTCCCATAGCGAAATAGGCAGGAAATATTTTCCCAACCGTATTTTGTTTTAAACAAAACTACAGCTAACTTATACCTTCTGCGAGAAAAAAATAATTTAACTAGAAATTATTTATGTAAATTATTTCCTCAATTCGCTGTTCCGGGGAATTACCAGAATAGGACCACAGGGATGTCAAGTTTCAACATCAATTTTTCAATACTCTATCAAAGTTTATGTCTCTGGTTCCTAAACATGAACTGACTGTTTCGTTTATGAAGTATTTCTTTTCTATGACTATCACAACTTACTAGCATAAATATTAACAATATCGCTTTCCAAAATTTCGTTTAAGCACCGAAAACAAATTATTTGGAGATAGAAATGAAGAACGATATCACATTATTAGAATCTAGCAGGTGCCAAATGATATAAAAAGTAAAATTTGAACCAAAAGAAACCCGAGAGGAACAATTTTGATAGTATACTGAGAAAAAGGCATACAAATTACGCGTGCCTAATTTTACTCAGTTTTGATAAGAAGTATTGTTCTGGATTCGAAATGTAGCGTGTCGCATTTCCATCAATTCACCCACTATAAGATTAGTGGAACTTTTAAATTTAGATGTCAAAACGTCTTCACCTAATCTTGCCTTTCAACATTTTCTTTTCCACAGGGCATAATTTTACTTAATAATATTTTACAATTTATATTCCCACAGTAACTTTCTTATACGGAAACTGCAGAAAGCATACATAAGTATAAAGCTAAACCATTTATCAATTTTTGTATTATAATTTTTTTGTGATTAAATATTTAATTATTATTATAGCGACAATTTTATTACATAATTTATAACCATTTACATATTCATTGTTGTTTTGGTTTATACATAATTATGTTTGTTTGTCACGTTGTCAATTATTTTGATTTATTTAAGCATTTTTATGTTTATTACCAGTTTCATTTTGTTTTATAAATAGTTTTATATACTTCTTCAATAGATCTATGGGTCGGTTTTCATTTGATATGTACTAGTTGTGATATGTCTAGTTTTGCATTAAGGTGTATTACTTAGCGTAAACTCTTCTGAGCTATGAAAAAACATGGCAAGTATGGCATTTCTCAGTTCATACATCAGTTATAGAGAATCGACAATAACAATTTAATAAATCTTAAACGAGCATCTAACACCGCAGCAAGGTGTTGAAGTTACAAATCCATTTTATTTAAATTAGTATTCAACATACAAGTGTTAATTGTGTGTCAAGTAAGTTAACCAGTCAACGTGTAATGAACAGTTTTAAAAACTTTCGAACTCTAACATCTCTAACATGAGACAAAGCAAAGTCTAAGCTAAAGTTGATGAGTGCCCCGGCCATTTACCATCGGGCCTTGCAAATGCACTGCACATTCACAATGCCTTGTGAATTTTTAACTCACACAATAGATTTGCTTTCTTTCGCGTATAAAATAAAATCGACATAACAGCTACATGAAACTGATCATAATGTCAGTAAGGTGGGTTTGAGGTTCACGCATCGTGCTTTTATTTTTATTTATAATTTGATTATGTTTAGATCTAAATTACATACTACTGTAATTACATTATACTGTATAATGTGAGATGTAACAAACAATTTTGATTATAAGATCTTTAGATAAATCTTACATCAATTAGCATCTTCGAACGACTGGTCCCAAATTTATTAAGAAAATTTGAACTAAAACAGACCATACAATTAATAGAGCGACAAGTAAACAGCGAGGTAACCAACACAAATATGGAGAAACGTTATTAGTCAACTCAAAGTCATATATTTCTAATATGACTAAATATGTTTTTCTTGTTGCAGGTTTCTAATTCTTATTTGGGAAGACTTACTTATTTAAATAAGTAACCTCGTGATGAGGCTTTTTTGTTTGCGGCCTCTTCAATTATTCAATTTTTTCGTTGATTGAAGCATATCCTATTTGGTTTCAAATAATGACACAAGCAAAATGTTAAAAATGGAAAATTTCAACACCCGACTTTCCAAAGCAGTTGATTTCTAAGGCGAATAATTAAGCTTACCAGACCTGTGGTAAAACTATCTTGTAAAATTAAAAATCATTATATTCCTAGGCAGGAACTTTCAGAAAACCGACAAGGGCAACCCTTTTTGAGAATTTAATCTTAAAATTTATTTGAATCTTTTAATTCTTTGTCGTTTTTTGTAAATGCTAAACTGTTCAACAACATTGCAAAAAGCTTCTATTGAAGCTTTTACTTCCGGTACACAGATTTCCATTTAATATCGCGAGGATTTTCTAATTATTGAAAAAAGTTTAAATATAAAGTTTCATTCCGAATGGTCTATCCGCTTGGACTGTAGAAACGCCAAATCTTTTCAAATATTTGCAAAACACGAAAAAGCTCCTAGGTATGCTGCTTACTTCCGGTTGACTGACTTCTCCCAAAAATCCATGGGATTGCAGTTTATGGAAAAAGCTTAAGTATGCTACATGGCACGACATACGCACATACACACAGCCACACATACATTTTTTAAAAACTAGTTTTCTTGACTTCGGCCATATCGCGAATAGCAAATGAAACATTTCGAGATCAACATTTTTAATAATAGGTAGGGGAAAAAGGTCGTGGGCCTTTTCACGATAGATGGCTTTACATTCATATATCTCAGTAAACATTGAATGAAATTGAAGAAGATCGGCATACTCGTATAAGCAGCCATACAAATGGTAAAGAACTAAATATTGATCATAAAACAGTTTTAAACCATTTGAAAATGGCTAGATGCAAAAAAAATTGACGATTGGGTACCACATGAATTAACAGTTAAAAATTCAATGGACCGAATTTCTATCTGCAAAACGCTGCTGAAACGGAACGATGATGAAAAGTGGATAAGATACGACAACGTTGTGCGAAAAAGATCATGGACGAAACTTCACTTTACTATCAGCAACTAACGCGTTTAAGGCAAGCAATTCAGTTAAAACGTCCAGAATTGATGACGGTCCTTCATGATAATGATAGACTATCCATATTATTGATGACCCGGCAAAAACTGAGAGAGCTTGGCTAGGAAGTTTTGATGCACCCACCATATAGTCATGACCTTGCACCATCGGACTACCATTAGTTTCGGTCCATACAGAACCATCTTAATGGTTTTACATTAATTTCAAAAGAGGCCTGCGAAAATGAGTTGTCTCGATTTTTCGGCTCTAAACTACAGAAGTTCTACAGTCCACTTCGGGATCATGGCTCTACCAGAAAAATGGCAAAAGGTCATCGACCAAAATGGCACACATTTGGTTTAATAAAGTTCATTTGAAATAAGAAAATTCTTTGTTTCAATGTCACCCAAAAAAGGACACGAACTTTTTCCCTAACCCTTTATTATACTTTATTTTACTACATAAAAGAAAGTAGAAATGTAACTCTTAAGCGAAGTTTGGTAGAAAAAACATTTTATCAAAAATTCAGAAACCAATAGTGACTAAATTTGTTGCAAATTTAATTTAACGTTTGTTTCCTAATTTTTTTCGTAAATACTGTACTATTCAAAATATTTGCAAACACCGAAAAGTTTCCGATGGAAGTTTGCATTTCCTATAAACCGATTTCTGCCAATCATCACTGGGACCTCCTAATTTATGGGAAAAAAAACTTAAGTATAAAGTTTGATCCCGATAAATCAGTCTGTGTGGGCTGTACAGAAGCAGAATTTTTGTCAAAAATCGTAATTTTCGCTTAAATTTCGGAACCGATGTCGTTGCAAATTTAATTTAGAATCTTAAGTTTAAAGTCATTTTCTCATAATTATATATTTTTCAAAATAATTGGAAACAATGAAAAAGCTCCTATGATAGCTGCCAGTTCCGGTGGACCCATTTACCCAAAGTATCACTGGAACCTTCCGATATATGGAATTAAAAAATCAGTTTTGGTCATAAACTACCGAATATCCTAAGTCTTTCTTTGTGAAGAAACTAAATGTATAATTGAGGTGTTAAAACGTGATTAATGATGTAAAATGTTTAGTTTGTCTTTGGTTAGGCTTCAAAATTGATCGTTTTTTAAAAACGCACAAACCAATTTTCTTAATGTTTACCCTCTAAACCTCGAAAAATGTTTGCATCAGGGAGCTAAGGAACATAAAATCTAGATATTAATACACGATTAACAAGATTGGTCTTGAAATGACGCAGAAAATAGGAAATTTATTTTAAAAATGTTTAAAATTTCAATTTTGTTTTTACGCCGCAATGATGATTTATTTTGAATTTCTTTTACTGTCCCTAGATGGCAAATTAGTTAAAAATTAATGTGCCCAAGATTAGTGATCATTAATTTATGATAATATGCAATGTTTAGAAGCAGAAATAGTGAAAATTAATAAATTTATTAATCAATTGTTCACTTGCGGACAATATTTTGATACTCAAATTTATTAAAGAAACAAACCAATTTGGAATTTAGGTGTCGATACCAAACGGAAATTTGTTTGCTGAATACCATACAGCCTCAAGTATGAAGTTTTATCCGAATTATTTAATATGTATAGACTGTATAGAGCCTAATTTTTGTTGCAAACTATTTTTTTGTTCATTTTTGCTTAACTTTTGGAAATTTCACGTGAACTGATATTGTTGCAGATTTAATATAGAAACTAAAAAGTTCCTATATAAGCTGTCACTCTGTTAGACCGATTTCGTCTAAACATCATAGTGAGATCTCATAATTCATGAAAAAACTTAAGTATGAAGTTTCAAGTTATGTTTCCTTTACCTTCATTTCAAATAACGCCAAAACTTAAA
The DNA here is from genome assembly GCA_963691935.1 of Nephrotoma guestfalica. NCBI lineage: Eukaryota > Metazoa > Arthropoda > Insecta > Diptera > Tipulidae > Nephrotoma > Nephrotoma guestfalica. The sequence continues at coordinate 86,639,589 of OY829915.1, read as the reverse complement.
TACCAACCTTCATCTATCACGTCGACTTTCAACAACAAAAATTAAAAATGCGGTGAGGTAGGAAAACTCGATGATGAGCTCCAAAAGCTATAATAAGAACTAGGATGCTCGGGTGGACTAGTGAGTTGAAAAAACTGAGGAAACAAACAAGAAATCTTCTTAATAAACCACTGAACTATGGTAAAATAGAGTTCTGGGATTTATATAGAACCTGTCAATGAAAGTATAGAAAATAGAAATCTTTCTGTGAGGAACTAGAAAATCTGTCGGTGACTGTTAAACTTAAAATCACTACCGAAGCTCTAGAGAATATAGATGAAACCTTTACGAGAACCCGTCCAAGAAGAAAAACTACCCATCGGGAAGACACCAAGTCCCAAGAACTGGTAACTGGTTGCTAGAATAGTAACTGGAGAAAGATAACAATGGAGCGTCTTTTCTTTCTTATTAGAAATTGTCTTTAAAAAAATTTTAATGTAAGACTACAAAAGAAATAAATACGCTTTGGATTTGAAAATTAAAAATATAAAAATAAAAGTTACTGGGGGCCTCAATATATTTTTAGTTAATATAAAATCATATAAAAGGTTAATGCTACTGAATCTCTTACACACCGTTTTTAGACATAATTTTGTGTGTCTCTAAGTATAGAATATCATGATCCCTTAGCTAGGAACCTTAATTTTAATTGAACTTAGTTCTTCCGGTGCGTCTATTTGGCCTAGTAGGAGATTACCAATAAAAGTTACACCTTTAGCAAATCACACAAATTTTCTAGCATTACCAAGTTGTATGTCTTACAACCAGTTAAAATCGCCTTATGTTTACGTGGTATGGTAGTTTACATGTTTATAAACCTGTTCGTCTTTCCAGTTCAAGTAGTTTATAAACTTGTTTTCCACACATGTAAAGCATATTCCAACTGCCTCAAAATCAAAAATGTTACTCGTCTAACGTTTGATAAACCCCAGTATGTTTCCAACGAAAGTAACTCGTAGGTTTTTAGTGTCTGAAGCAGTACCCAATTTATCTCATACTCTTGTGTAACAGGATTGGTTTTTCGATAATATAATAGAGATTTACACTTTTCAATGTCGAGACTCAGAGAACTAAACTTGCACCACATCGCTAGATTGTCAATATCTTCTTATAGTTTATTGACATCGTCAACTGACTCGATTTCTTTGTGGATTTTAAGGTCATTTGCGAACATTAAGATTTTTGAATGTGAAACACTTCACTTATACTCTTAATGAGGATTGTGAACACTCTTGGACCAACATGTTCTAGCCTCGTGTGATAGCCTTGTGGTACACCGCAGTTAGCTCGCATAGTAATCGACCTTTTACCTCCAATTTCAATGTATTGGATAGGATTACTCAATTATGATTTGAACAAGGCTGCGGATAAGATGGAAAACCCAAACTTGAAGATGTGCTCCAAAGTTTTACAAGGACTGACGGAGTCAAAGGAAGCAGGATTACATCCTTCTCCGAACTCTACTATTGCACGGTGGATGTATCCTGGCTCAATGTGTAGAGTAAATATGAATGTACTGTATTCACTAGTAGTTGTATCTTTGTAATTTGCAATGACTTCTGTTTTACAAACATTTTGGGTATGATCTGTGGATCACAAAATATTTGATCTTTAAATCTTATCCAAGCTGGGTAATCATCAATGTTGTGTTTAGTTTTAAAAGAGCTCTAGAAGAGCTTGGGATCTTCTTTAATCGTTTAGGTTGCGAATATAGGTTTTGTATTTCAATGATTCAACATTTTGGTTACACACAGTAAATTTCTGTTCACTATTCTGGGAAGATAATTTGAGATTTTTTTTTATAACCCTTGTTTTTTGGTTTCTAAGACTGATAAGCTGGTCATCATACCATGTAGAATATTTGTTCGGTTTGCTCACAGACACGGGAAAGTATAAATCGATGCCTTTCCACGTTTACATCTATGTCATGGCTATTTAACTCGATATTTCAATTTATTTGTCACATACGAGTATATTGTTGTAAGTTATTTGATATGGCATTTTACTATCTTGTACGCAGTAACATAAAGTACTGTCGCTTAATCGCCTTCAAGAAAAGAAGTTTTTAAAAAACCTCTGTGTGTGTTTGGTATCGTGCAGACTAAATGTTGATTCTCTACAGTAAAGACGGAGTGACTGATCTGGGTAAAACTTTATTTATGAGATTTTTCGATAAATTCTGCGATCACTGTGATTTTTTGCCGAAATTGGCTCACAGTATGCAAATATTTTGGAAAATATATCGTTTACAAGAAAAACTACTAAGAACTAAAAGACTGCAAATTAAATTTCCAATAATACAGGCCCAGATTAACTTTTGAAAATTTAAGCGGAAATAACGATTTTTAAACTTCATACTTAAGCTTTCTCAGTGATGTTTGGCCGAAATAGGTTCATGAGTTTTGATATAAAAAACTCTATTTCCTCGACCTTATCTACATCTTTAGAAGTTCTATTATAGTGGAGGGTTCTTTAAAGATATCTCTCTTATGTCCTTTCCAATTCATCACATTCAAGGATGCTATCAAAAGGACAAATCTATTAATACTGCTTTACATCAAGTCGTCAGCAATTTATAGACATGGAACCTACTATTGCAACTATGGCTCGCAAGGGACTTCCTCAAAGACTTTCCTCTTTGGGAGTTTTGTTTCCTCTCAATTGGTACCTTCTTGACAACTGACTGAACCAACAATTTAACGACATCCAATTTAACCGTTAGGGATATGTTGATGACATCGGAAAGATTGTCGATATGAATGTCTTATTTGTTCACATATATATATGAAAATCAATATTGTCATAACCTGAATTACCGCTGTTTTTTAAATTAAATTATATAACGAAAATACTTGAGCAACAGCTACTATTTTAATCATGTCTTTCAATCGATTGATTCACGTTAGTGAAATATGTTTGCCCTTTCTGATGCTACACATGCAAGTGACTGATGGCTAAATCATCCGAGGAAACAGTTCGGGCATTGAATTTATGGTATGTAGAATAGAACACACAGAATCTTTGCATGTACAAATTAATGCAGGAATTTGTAGAAAGTACTTGAAGTCAAGCAAAAATCATCATTTGTTCCACTATCAATCATTCGTGTAGAGAATACGAAGTCGAGAATACTCGACATACATACTGTCCTTATATTATAGAGCCAGCATTAAATTCTAGCAATCTCACCTCACTTTGACCCAGTAAGATTTAGATAGAGGCATCAGAAATATAGTACCTTTCCCCTTAGTAAATTATATCAAATTAACAGTTGTATTTCTTTTAATGAAACCGTGTCAGCAGTTGGATTTTGAAATTTCAACAATGGTTATGAACGTCAACAAAATTACGAGATAAGCTCCTGAGTAGCAGGTTTTAACCGAAAGTAGTATACAGGAGGCTTGGAGCAGAACAAGCATCTACAACGCCACGGCCAACAGGGATCATACCATTTATCTAAAATAACAAACAGATAAACCTAAATTCCAAGGAGTAAGTAAAAAAATCGGGAAGCGGAATGATGGATAAAACAAAAATAACCACATCACTGCAGTAGCCTACTCCCGCATACAAACAATAGTTTAAAACCATCCTTACATAGAGAAATAGTAGTGATTCAAAATAATAATAGTGAAATTGGGCGAAAACTGGACTACAACAAATTAGTATTTTTTTTTTTGTAAATGCTAAAAGATTTTGTCAACCAATAAAGGTTTAAACTAGTATTAATGCTGAGTGATTTGGATCATATCTACCTATCGTTTGTATGGCAGTTCAAATTGAAAAAATGTTGGGACACCAGTCTCCACTTTTAGGCCAATCGAAGAGCATCATAATACAACCTTGTAGTTAAAAATCTGTGGACACTTAGAAATTTGGTAGTAGTATTGTTGAATGATACAGGTATATAAACAGACTTATTGCGATATTTACATTATGTGAAGAGGAATCAAAATTTGGAAGCTAGTTTGACACATAACATTTTTCAACCGAACATAATTTTTCAAAAACAAAAAAGAATTGCAGCTGTCTAAAAATATATAAGTTGATTCATTCTATAAACTATGTACCTATTAAAATTATTTGGAAGAACACACACAATAAATTCCGATATAATCTCAACAACATGAGTCAATTTCCTCATCTATTAACAACACTAAATAACAAAAATTGCATAATAAAGATTCACATAACTTATAAATTGCAGCAAATTTACAAAACAAAAATCAGCAGACCATAATACATGATACATCGGCAATGGTATTATGTTCCATCTAAGAATCGTTTGGATTCAAATAATCTATTGTGCATTATCATGTACATAAAATATAAAAGTATATACTACACATGTACAGATTAGCGCCAGACAATATTGCTTACTATATAAATCTGCGCAATTTTAGAAAATCTTTTAAAAAATGCCCCTTGTTTAGTAAATACGACAGAATTTACCACACAACATAAATCAAAATACCTAAAAATGCCGACCACACGATTTCACAAGAAAAAAATTATAATTAGCATAAAAAAATTCAGTCACATCTAGTGCAGCCTACATTTAACACACTGAAATAGCCTTGATTCCAACTCAACTTTATAAAAAAAAATTTAAAAAAAATTATGAAACACCCATGCAATCCTATTGGTTTTATTGGATCTCTACCTAAATATGAATAAAAACTAATAAACGAGATTCAACATACACATTACATACAAACACGTTTATATTATTATAAATTTATTATTGCAATTAAATTTGATGATCGATGCATGTACACGCATATACATTTACACCGACAGTAACTCATTATAAATTTGTCGCAAAAAATTATAAATTAATTAATAAACCAACCTTGCAACGTGAGTTTCAAGTACAAATCCAAATCCCGTAAATTTACAACTATTAATAACCACTACACTGATTCATAAAATAACACGGAAACAAATTATACAAAAAAGCTTCGGCACACAAAATCCACTTGTTGAATGTAAACAGAAAACACTACAGATTCCGTACGCAGCTTAAAAGCTCAATTTAATCACTAGTCAAATCCCGCACACGAATTAATATATTTAACTACAGAAACACTTCGTATATTTATAAAATCACACTTAACTGAAACACTAACTTGCACTTTCTGTACAAAAATTTTCCGAATAAAAGCTTTTCTTTTCTCTAATACACACAATATATTTTCCCACTCGTACAACAACTAAATGCTGAAGTAGTCACTATAATAAATTTGATTTTTTTCTTGCAATTTTACAAGACACAAACAAAATTATTAAAAAGCACACCAAAATAAAACAATTCGTAACCAATTTTATCGTATGTTTACCGCACAAGTATCGCGTCAAGACTGATTTTCTTTGGTCCATTAGATCATTGAATACAAAAACAAAATAAAAATAATCATAATATAATAAAATAGCAACAACAAGCCACACAGTTAAAATAACAATACACATGTAGAAAGACAAATAAGATAAAAAAAAATTATCGCTTTTTTGAAGAATAAGAAACTTTAAAAAATAATACGTCATATGAATCACTTGTATAGTGCATGAAATAGTAGCGAGCTTTATTGTATGATATTTTTCGTAGATGAATCAAAATTTTAATTTTTTTTTTATGCCAAAATATAAATAATTTAAAACCCGGTTATGCATATGTTAAATCACACGATGAGTAATTCGTAATTTAATATCGTTGGTTGATATTGAAATTAGATTAGATTATAAAATTTTCATAATGCGAAGAGATATGGCTATACGAAAATATTTTAATTAGCAGTCCAATAAATCAAAAATAGATATTCGGTTTAAAATACAATGAGAGCACAAAATAATGACAACCTATCGACGGCGTAATCGGAGCTTCAAAACCAATTCAAATAAAACCTTATGAAATACTTTTGAGGTAAAATAACGCTAAAGAATATACATTATATGGTTCTGGTTACGCGTCTGTTTAGAAAAATTTTCTTTAGTTACGTAAAAGAGTGCTCGCAAATCCCTATATAAATTCGCATCGAAATTGGAAGTTTGATATTTAAAATTGGCTAGCAGCGAATGAATAAGGTAATGATGGTATTTGGTGATGTTATTATGATGTCAAATTCTGAAAACCAATAAAAGGCGTCAAAGAAAGATTGTCGACTTTAACAATAGACGTATCTTGATTTATCGATCGTCTAAACTAGAAATGGAAATATGTATGAATATAATAAAAATTAAATGTGTTCAAATCAAGATAAACGTAAACAGTGTGAAATATTCCAGACTCTTGCAATATAAGTTTAGTATGTTTTGCGATCACAGCTTCTCGTCTTACTTGGCAGAGCCGAAATGGGTGAAACCGATTTCCTGGAGTTTAGCTCAAAAAGTTCATACGCACTGATTTATTTAAATGTTTTATTTAAATCCGTGTGATCGGAATATATAGCTTACATCGCTCATTTTTTGAGTTTCTCAGGTTTATCGATAATGTTACTCTTATTTGAGTTTTGGAAAACAGAACGGGAACCTCTGAAATGAAACGAAATCTGCATCAGTCAAAAAACGTTGTTCAAGTGTGCAACGGGAGAGGCAACATTCTACTTATAAGCGAGACATAGTGTATGAATAGTATCTTAAATACAGGGTCTTTCAATAAAAACTTTTTTTCGATAGATTATAAAGCTCCTATTTCAAGTAGAAGGCTGACCTTTTAGTAAAATGAATTCATTTTCGCTACTCGTATTGAAATAATTAAAATAAATTATGAAAATGATGGATCTGTAAAAACAACAGACGCGATAAAATTCGCGTTATTTCTGGTAGACAAAATCGTGCATATGAACTCGCTATAAAAACTTTAGTGCACAAGCTTGACGTGCTCGTTCAGGTCGTTCAACCGAAAATTTTGCTACAGTGAGAGAAAGTGTTGCAAAGAACCCACGCTTATCGATTTCACGATGTTCTGAAAAATGTGTCCACAACGACCACATGACGAATTTAACGCAAGAATATATCTTTACATGCTTATAAGGTCCAATTGGTTCAAGAATTATAGCCACAAAATCATTCTCAACGTTGCCAATTTGCAGAATGAATCATTGAACAAGGTGGCTGTTTTAGAAAAAAACAAATATTTTCAGTTGAAGCTTATTTTCATTTCTGTGCCTACGTGAAAAAAATAAAATTTTTGCATTTTTGCTTCTGAAAATCCAAGTACAAGGGCATGTAAATAAATTTTTATGACCAACATTTGGTGATATATTTATTAACCTCACCTATATGGTTTCAACAGGACGGCGCTACACATCATACAGCCTATGAAAGAATCGATTTATTGAGAAACATGTCAGTGCACATGTCAGAGCAATGTCAGTGTACAATAAGATCGTGTGACCTAACACCATTAGATTATTTTTTGTAAGGCGATGTAAAAGATAAGATTTATGAGAATAACCCACAATCAATCGAAGATCTCACAGCCAATATCGAACGCGTCATTCTCGATATAAAGCCAAAATTATGTGAAATGTAATCGAAAATTTCGACCAAAGGATCAAGTCCTTGGGGCTGACATTTGCCAGATATTATTTATGTCAACAACAAATTTCAATAAAGTGTGACATATATTTTTACAAAGCGTATGTTTAATTTCAAATTTATAAAAAGTTCTTATTGGAAGACCCTTTACTTAAAATAGTTATGAAATTATTCTGTTTTGGAGGTTCAATATTTTGTTAATAAAAATATAAATGTAAAGGAGGTGCTGCATTCAAATCTCTAAGATGCAGGAAGCAAAACCTAATTTTTCTTGTTTGACTACGATCGGTGATATTTACAACAAAACTATGACTCTTTTTTTTTGATTATTCACTATGCAATCTGTTCTGGTGCCACAGCAAAACTCTCTCGCAATTCGCTTTTAACGTCCTACCTGATGCAGGAGCAAAATCGAGGACGTACGGCTATAGGTCCGATTTACTTAGAGCCATCTGCACATTGAATTGCTCCATGTCAGACTATAGTAGTCGGCCCATGAAATCTACACCGAAGGAGGATAATAGTTGTGTTCATGTTCATTTACATAACAGATCGTAATCTAATGATGAAAAATTGGTCGCTGTGCCGTTTGGTCGGTCCACTATTACTCTCTCCTGGAGAGCACTCACAACGAGGTGAATGAAAAGGCAGGGTTAATTAATCAGCCTTAAAGACAAATTATTGCCTAAACACAAGCCTAAACAAATCAAACTATAACACTATAAACGTAAGGAAAGATTTAGGAGGAAATAAGGAAGTTGTAAGATTCATTTTCAAATAAATAGGTGTATAAAAAAAATCAGATACGACTTTACTTTCAAACCTGCACAAAATTAAATCAGAGATAACGTATCGAATATTTTAATTCCTTTGACCATCCGGTTAATTCACTCATACACACAATTTTATCTGCTTCGCAATATTCAGATGCCATAGATTTAATCACTGCGCCTCCTATTCGGTAAAAATATGTCGTTCAAACAAATACTCATTTTGTAAAATTAAATAATTTATGACAAGAATTAGAAGAGTAAATTAGACTAGTCTCCTTTATTAATTAGGCTCGTCGAAGTGTAAAACTCATGGACCGACCATCTTCCATGACAGTATAGGCTGGCATGGAGCAGTGCAATGTTCAGATGGTGATAAAATCGGCCGTACTACTACTAGCCGTACGCCCTCAGATTTGGCAGGTGACTGCGTAAGGTAAGGACATGAAAAGCTAACAGCGAAAGAGTTGGGAGAGCTTAGGCCCCAAAACAGATTGCAAAAATTAAATAATAAAAAATTGAAAAAGGTTTGAAATAGAAAAAATTTAAAAATGATGATTGATCATTGTTTTTGCAAAAACAGGAAAATACAAACAAAAATCTATACGATACTTTGTACCTATAATTAATCAGTGTAATACGCAAATAGCAAAAACCTCAGAGATACTATAATTACTAATCAACTATTAACTACTAAGTTTCCACGGTAAAGTTTGTATCGGTTAGAATTTTGCTCTGCCAGTGGAAAAAAATGAAGCTCGCTTCATAGCACCCAAGACACTTTTTTCATTTTTAAATTGATAATTTTAATATTAATTGTAAATAAAATTATAGTTTTTATATTTTAATGCAATATGCAAATTTTATTTAACTTTCCAAGACCACTTTTCATAGATAACGCATAGAAAAGCTTGACTAAACACTTTTTCGTAGTAATAAATTTTTCCGTGAGAGCACAGGGGTACAAATCTCAATTCTAATCATACATATCGCAAACATAACATCTCACAAACTCATCGCTAACTCATTACTCTGAAAGTGCAAACAGCGTAAATGCATCAATAAATGTTCATATTCGCGAAAGACGGAAACAACACGACAATCCAAAACGAGAACAATCAACGACACGACGAATATAGAACAAAGCAGAACGAAAAAATTTATTCAACAAACCTAAATTTCTTTTGACCCGTTCGTCACCAACCAGCAAAATAAGAGATAAAATAAAAAATCCCTATGTGTGTAAGCGGCATAACCGTAAAAATTTGTATACTTAAAATTTGTGTTGTTGTTGCGGCTTCGCTGCCATAAATATATGTAAATAAAACATGTCAAATGAAGTATTTTTATGGCAACCAAAATAAAAAATATCCCCACACTCAGCACATTTTAGTTTAGTTTAGTGATATTTGTATGCTGAGCACCTGGCTCATACATTTTATATGTTTGGTGGAGTATGATGTAAATTGTGTGTTTCATGATAAATTTATATTAATGCTCCATTTAAAATAATTCACAAATTTTAATTTCTATTATAAATTGTGTATTACATAATTATAATGCATGTGATATGATGTAGGTTATGTTACAAACGCGGTCAAATATTCCCCTAACATTTTTATAGAAAAGCGTTTTCTTAGTTTTTACTTATAAAAGGTGATCCAATAAGAGCTTCCGGAAGCTTTTTTGAAATAAATCGCATTAAAATCAATTTAATGATCAAAAATTGTATTTGTGACGTTAGTTCGGTTTAATGTTCGAAAATAGTTTCTTGCTATTTGCAAATGCTCTTGCAAATGCTGTCCGCGACTGACTCTTAGATGGTCCATTCTATGGGTCCAATTTTCGACCACTCTTTCGAGCATTTTGGTCGATATTTCGTTAACTACGCGTGTTATGTTCGCTTATAATGCAGGAATCGATTGTGGTTTTTCGATAAATTAAAATTTTCTTTCAATAAATCGAAGGTTTGGCCTGGTGTGTGGCATGTTGCACCATCCTAGTGAAACCATAAGTCGGCTACACCAATATCTTGAATTTTTGACAATATAAATTCATTGATCATTGCTCTGTAGTTTGCGCCATTGAAGTTTACACGCTGTCCTTCCGCATTTTTAAAGAAATACGATCCGATGATGCCACCTGCCCATAATCGACTTGTACGCACTCCAGTCGGTTGATGAATATCCAATAATGAAAAAGTGGTTTGAAATTTATTGATTGTTTTGCGAATAGTACGTCCAGTTGGACGATTATGAACACCATAAAATGGTCGAAGGCACGAAAACCATTTTTCACTGAACACTGATTTTTGAAATAAATGTTCACGATTTGTAAACGTTGTTCTCGCGTAAGTCTATTCATGGTGAAAGGTCAATGAATACTGAACACAAATGTCATATGAACATGACAGTTGTGACACATGAATCCCAATGAGAATCCCAATTGGAAAAAGCACCTCCTATTGGATAACTCTTTATAATGTTATTTCAGAAATGTCTAAAATGTTCATATTGGCCTGAATATTAGAATATTAGAATAATAGTTAGAAGGGACATAATTAAAAAACATAATAATATGATGCCTACAAATAATATGCCGTATTTTCTTCGAAAATGACGATAAAATTCAAAGCTGTAAACCAAGACCAATTTTAACTAAACTTTTCTTACAAGTTGTTACAGGCTGCCATCTCTTCTTCAACGGTCTGAAAAAGTACTTTCAGACATGCTGCCATCTCTGTTCCACGAACTGAAAGACTACTCCATTTTTATACTTCTTACACTCTAAAAGTTTTGTTATTACTTTTTCTATAACCTAATTGGTACAGAATACACAATTTAATAAAGTAAATAGAACGTCACTTGAAATAGTGAAGCTCATGTAAAAATGTATTTCAACCTTTAAAATTTGTGAGAGACTCCTCAATTAAACCTAGAGTCACAGGTGATATTTTAGAACTTTCGTTAAGTTGGTTAACATGTCGGTCCTAAGATGCACCCTTAAGTAATGTTAATAAACACAAGTATGACTCTCTGTTGGAGTGCTGAAAGGGGAGTTTCAAGTGACCTTAAAAGTACTTTAAGTTCATTGGACAGAAAAATCTCAGTAACTCCGAGATAAGACTGGCTAACTCCACCATGGAAACTTAGTAACATACTAATTTTAATGTTTATTTAATATTTGCAAAAATAACCTTCTGTTGCAAGTGTAATACCAATAGATTCAAATACTTTTGTGCTTGGACAGGTGATTGCAATTATGTTATTCATTTCGTCTGCATGGGAATTAGAAACTAATGTTTGAATTTATTTCTGTTTCCTGGCGTTGTTGTGAATGCATTAACTATTATAAAATATAGTGAGCCAAAATGATCAAATTGTGAGTGCAAATGATTCCATATCGGCGATACTGCTTACTTTAGATGAGCTTTTTTATAACAACAAACTCTAAAATGTTAGAATCGCTTTCATGCATTGACGAAGTTGAATGAAGATTGAAGGTAAGACGCCTAGTTCTGGTCCAGTTGCTTAGTTATATAATATTTATAAATACAATATAAATTTATTATTAGCATTATAAGCCGTCGAAAAGCATTTCAATTTTATTTATATACAATGCTTCTAAACTTTATAGGAATTATGTATTTAAAACAAATAATTTAAAACTACTCGTATGCATAAAAACACTACTTCGTCCTCCAATCATCATCTTTGCGCAAATTACCACAATCTTTAGCACATATTAATTTAATACACAAAATCCGTGCACCAAAACGACGTATAAAAATAGGTACATATAATTCTTGAAAAAAAACTTACTTACAGATAGATATCAAGCTTGTTTTAGACTGTAAATGTATAGATGCTAACACTACTCAAATACATAAACAAACCCAGATGAATACATAATTTTTATCGGATCTGCTGGTGTTGATTCTGATCTTTATACAATAATGTAATCATGTAATGTTGTGGGGTTGACGTGAATCTTTGATTTCCGTCCCTTGTAAAAACGTTAATGACGATGAAATCATTATGTTATACATATCAAGATCAAACTTGAAATCGTTAAATCTGTTTTACTCGAATGACTCGTAATGATAACCGTGTTTAAGTATCATTCAAAATTGACGTTCCAGAAAACGATTTTTTCAGTTATTAGTACATAATGAAATCATTCTAGTAATATTTATTATATTAACGTCTGCGGTATCAGCTTGAAAACATAATTATGTACACGATTTTTGTCCGAATAATAATGTTGAATATAGTGCTGCCAAATCGTCATGAACTCTGAAAAAATTAGCGAATATTTCAGATAAAAGCCCCGCTGAGACTCACACGTACGTTTTAGGTGAATTCAACCTTTGGAATTTGTGCTGATGATAAAAATCCTCTTACGTTTTTCCAAACAATGTTACAAAGGCTGGAGATCGAGGTACATGTGGATCGGGTACAAATTTGTTGGATCTATTTTGTATCAGATAGATTCCTCTGTTGTGGAAAATATAGTGAAACATTATCGACGCATATCATACTTTCATCGATACCAAAATTATTTGAGCTCATTCTAGGAAATTACTTGTACTTCAACAATAATATTGGCGTTTGAATAAAATGGATTCATTCAACAACTTTCTATAACCACAAATCTTTTTATGGTTTATGATCTAAATTATTTATTGCCGTTGATTTTAGCAGACAACTAGACGATGTTTTTACTGGTTTCTCAAAGTATTAAGTATTTTTCTATTGGCTCGTGTAATATATGCGTCATCGGAAGCAAGTAGTTCAAATAAATTTAATAAAATGTAAAGTAATAAAAGTTCATTAAGGAATATCTCTGGACGTGGACTCACAACTTGGACCCATACACCAGCTTGCTATTTAATATATTCATAGATGAAAATGCATAAGCTCAAAATAGAACTAGAGCGAAGGCGGCGAGCGAAATCGCTTGTCATATTACAAAACACCGAAAACATGCAATACAAACACAACCATCGAAGTTGGCGAGGACGATTTTTTCGTCGAAACAAATTTAGAGTCTATTTCTATTTTTATCGCTGGCGAAACAATGTTGCCAACTGTTTTTTATATTATTTAAGTTGGTAATCCTATAACTGTCATATTATTAACCATTTTTTTCAATCGGTTTCCATTTATTTCATTTCTATGCTTCGTCGTAAAAAATCTGTTATGGTTTCTTATAAGTTTAGTGGCCTAGCACACCAAGGTCATGTGCCAAAAACACAAAAGATAAACAATTTTTATAATTTGTCGTGGTTATGTCGTTTGTGGTTGTTTTTCATCGCCATACGCTGACGCTATTGTTTTGTTAGCTACAGCGATATCAGAGCAATATTTTTTATTTATTCGTCGACGCTCGTCGTTGTCGCTCTTGTTCTGTTTTGAGCTTTATTTCAATAATGTGAATGTGAATTATTTGCAGATGATATGAAAGTTGTAAAACCTGCAATTACGTCTTACATGTAAAGATTTGAGCATCCCCTTGGACCATTAAATGTATTTGGTGCATCATATTATTTTAATGTGGCTAACTCAAACAGTCTTCTTGGCTTCGTTTATCGTGCTAAAAGAACATTCGAATCCACCCGTCTGTCCGATCGAACTGAGTGCAAGCAAACGTAATTTATTATATACTTTCTTCATAAAATGAATTGCCGTTTGATCCCAAACTTCCAATGTGTCTACCATACGAAGAATTAACGATCACACACTTATGGTTGGATAGATAACGAATTGCGGCTTCAACAATCATTGCCTATGTTTGAATACTTTGCTCTAGTCCGACACTAGAATATGCACTAAGGGAGTAAAATAGGTGATTGTTGCTCGAGAGAACAAATTATCAAACTATACCAAAGGCCAAGGGTAGTAAATGACGAGAGCAGAAATTAAAGGTTACTTTGATTACTAACGGAAAAAATTAGTTTCTTAAAAATATAATTTTGTATTTATACGACACGTCAAACAAAGTTTTATGTTGCAATCGAGTTTTCATTGAGATTTCGTATTGGCATAATAAATATAAGCAATTGTGTCTCAATAAGTTAAATTATTTACATTTGTTTTTTATTTTGGTTTTATTAAATTTGGATAATGGAAAATGATAGTGGTATCTAAACGAGTGGTGCACCGCTGTCAATTGTGTTGAGGTTATCTATGTTTTTCCGCACGAAATGAATTAGTTAAATAGAATAATAAAAATTTATTGTTTCAGTTGAACAGTTTTTTTCTGAAGTTAAGCTAAAACTTTTGTGTACTTAAGATGTAACCAGTCAATCCGTAGAAGCTTAAGTTGGCCTCTATTAGGACCATTTCCATTGTGATTTTCTCAATAAATACTAGAAATCTTCTGGTCGACACTCAATGAACAAATCCGAAAGTTTCGCTAGTCTGGTTAAAATTGAATGAAACTTAATCTCTTAAGGACTAGCTTATCGCTTTGATAGACTGCTATTTATTAAACCCGATTCATCATACGAATGTATGTGTGTTAGTTTTAAATGTCAAATTCTGTCAAGCTCTCTTTGGCCAACATTCTTTGCTAACAGTTTTATGCGAATATACATATAATATAGTTGAAAATCTAATTTTAAGTTGTTATTAACTTTTACTACCTTTATTGAAAATTACACTGAACAACAGTTTAGACGTCACTTAGACGTAACGAAAAAAACCAACAATTTATTAATCTGTCTCCGAAAACATATGTTAATATGTTCGTCTGGTATTTGGCAAATTATGAGACGTTTCGTCAAATAGGGGATCGGTTTGGGATTACTGGTAGCTATGATATGGAATCATGCAATCACGAAGCTTACCTTATTTATGGTTAATGAACCGAAAAGCATGTGAAGTGGCTATCCTTCGTGGAACAAAAACATATTTCAGAAGCAACAAAATTGTCAAAAATTAGTAGGCAATAGACTGCAGTCACATTGAAATACCAAGACCCAAAAACCACGAGAGAGATTATTTCCAGAGGAATTGATTCTTTCCAGAGTATTTTAACTTGGGGATCTTACCTATTCTAAAACTTATATGTGGTTATAGGTCGAACCTTACAAAACTAATGAATGATTAAGTGAACAAAAAAACAGTTCAACAAGATGTATTCTTCAACGAGAATCATCATTGAACAAACATTTGGTCTTTTGAAATCCAGATTTCTGCGCATACAGAAGTTTAGAAATATAAATAAAAGGCCCATTGTTTTACTAACATTTAGTGCTTGTGGATTACACAATTTGTGTATTGACCGAGCTGATGAACAAGAACAAACGGGCATGGCACATAGAATAAATGTATTTGTTGCAAGTTGTGGCAACATAATGTCGCTAGGATATGGGTTGTTGTAATCATTGTTTATAATTAGAGACCAGAGTGATTTGAGACAATTTTAAAAAACTTGTGTTTTCAAAACTCTCGGAATCGACTTGGCGAAATATTTGTTATACTAAGCGGTTTTTGCACTACGAAACTTTCTTAAATGTTTAGACGACGGCAAACGCATAGTTTATTACATGACTGATATAATTTTCCTAAAAGTTTGTCAGACATTTCCGAATTCTAATTGCTCGTGCACTAACTATAAAAACTCATATAGCATTGTGTTAGTGGCAGTATGCTATGCAAATTATACGTTTATATTTGTGGATAAAGGCGCATCAAACAGAAGAAGCGAGTTCGGGAAACTTAATATAACCAAATGTGATTAATTTCGTCTACCATAAGTCCGATGGCGCTAGGTAGATGGCAGCACAATAACTGTCCCGGAAGGACAGGTTGATGAAAACTCGTTCGGGATTTTGACTTCCCAGTGGCGTATTTACCGAAATCCAATCATTGCATCTCGAGAATCTGTAGCGACCGTTGGGAGTGAAGCGGGAGGAACCATATCGATATTTTCACAACGATTTTTGTAGACCATTCATTACATGGGAATTTTTACACAACAACAAAAAATATCCCAAAACAAAAATTTTAGAATAAAAAATGTTTTTCAGACTGATCTAACTACTTTTAAAACATTTTTATTATTTTAAGGAGAAATATGAGTATAGACTTTGGATGGTTCGCAATTAATTTTTGATTGCTCTTTATCGTATAAAGTAACTGATTTAGTACTGGTGGCGTTGGATCTCACGTAAATTTCCTTTTCTCTATGTAACTTTATGAATGCATTCGAATTGGAGTTCGTTGTTGCAATTAACTACCGAACTTTCTTACTTTAATGTTTTAGAGACTCTTAGCTTCGTCTTCGAACCACAAATTTCTTCCGGTATAACTATTACCCCCGTATACAGCACTGCACAGCCAAAAACCCATTGTTATGTGTTTTGGTGTATAGTTAAATGGAAATTGTATAACTCTTTGTAAAGTTTTAAGCCAATATTGATTGATTAAAAATCAAAGAAATCACTTTGTTCACTATACCGCTTACTGGCAATAAATAAACAATCAAAACAATACCAAATTTGACTTATATTGAGTCAAGTGAGTTGAAAAAATGTAAAAAAAACTTAAAGCATACACATATAAGAGAAAATAATACCTGGTGGGCACGTAAACTAGTCTGTCGTCATCGCACATGTATATGGTTCGTAACGAAAAAAATAGACACGAACAGAATATAGATTACAGACAAAAAATTGTGTACGATCGCCACACTGTATGTGACCTACCGTGTTTTATATGCTTATTTATATGACTAGACTGATCTGTTTGATTGATTTGTATTGAAAGTAATGACGTCATAAGCCATACACTTATACGATAAAATAAACAAATTAATGAATTTTGAGTTTTATTTCAAATCAATTTCAAATGAACTTTGGAATTTTGGGTTTACAGACAATTATTTTATTGCGACAACTTATTCAGACTTACCTGTAAAATTCATTGTACAATTATGAGATAATATTTGGTATGCAAATATTTATTTTTTTTAATGTATGTGGTCTTATTGTATTCTTTAGAAGATGACTCAATATGACCAAATGTATGATCTAATACCACGTGACATTTGCAATGTGTTTGAAACGGGAGACGGTCGGACAGAAAGGTCAATCAAGTATATCTCAATTTATACATTTATACCCAACTGCATGATTGCCATATAATATGTATAGTCTCTGAAAATAAAGGCGAAAATTAGCACTTAAGATCTATTCAAGCCAAAATTTATTACACGACAGTCATCTTAAGTTTATGTACAGTTAAACATCTGCAAGTTTCCTCTTAACTTATTATTTACAATAATTACGACTTTTACATTACATCTGGGTGGATCTAAATGTGTTCCATACAGCCAATTTCAACATATAGAATTTATGTCAACCAGTGTTGAAGAAATCGAAATACACTTGAAAATTCCATTTAAGGCGTTTTATTATTAAAGTTGAATTTATATTTTTTTTATTAATGTCGATTAATTTGGTATTATTGCTTTTCATATGAAATCAACAAAATACGTAGCAAAGTGTAATCAAAACTATATGCGGGCGCCATTTGTCCAAAAGTAACTTAAATATCAAATTATGTTATAAACTTTCCACACTTCCTCAAAATTACTGGCCTTTGCACTAACAGTACTATAACAGTATTTGTCCACTGTGTAGGTATTGGTATTAAATATTCGACTATATATAACTATAATTAATATAATTTTAAATTTTTTCGCACCTACAACCACTAAGTTATGAAGAAAGAAAACAATTTATAAATGGTAAAAATACCCACAAGTACTACTTCATCGATTTAAAAAAAGTGTGAATTTCAGTTCGAGTTTTGCTAACTTATTTGTAAAATTGTATAGACGGCGATAGAAAAATAAATTTTATTTCAATTTTCGCCTACATAATTTTATCTGAAAATAGCATAGTTTATGCGAGCAGAAACGAATCTGTTCTCAAAACTTTGAGACTTCTCGGTACCAAAAAAAAATTAAATTGGTATACCCACTCACCGAATAAAAAAGATGTAAATAAATATTACACCAACAGCCACAAACGTAAAATTTGTTATTTGTGCAATGTGAAATCGATAAATGTACCAACAACACTATAAACTTTATGAACATTTCAACATTTTATTTAAAAGTTTTGTATGTACTCAAAATATATCTCACAAAACTTTATTTTTTGATATTTTTTCTCACAAAAGTTTTGTTTTTAGCTTTTTTGTGTAGCTTTTAATTTTGTTTATAGCTACTCGTATTAGTCGAAAAGTTTTAATTTATTTATTTATTTGTTTTAGTTGTTTTCTATTAAAATAATAGTTTATCGAGTAAATTAAATTTGTTTATTTATTTACATTTTTATGTTTGTTAAACTTTTTGTACATTTTGTTTGAAAATATAATAGTTTGTGTACTAGATTAAAATAACCAGTTTTGCCTGACGGGGATTAGTTTCATAAGTATCACGTTATTCAGCTATGGATTATAATAAAAATAATTTTGCTCATGAATAAAACCATATTATACAAAATGTTTCAGTTCAGATTTCAGATACTAGGGGCCTCGTTCCAGTATGCGTTGAGACTAGCCTCAAAGCTGTTGAGCAGCCCCTTGGTACTTCGCAGCCTTCAGCTATTTAGTAACATTTTTTTGTCCAGAAACCAAAACAAACAGTTTTTTCGTAATCTTAGCTGGTCATAAACACAATTGTGATTTTTCTTATAAAATAATCCAAAAATCAGTTTGGTACCATGTAGCATATTCATAAATGTCGCTCGATGAAAATAACAAGTAGTAAGAAGTAAGAATATGATAAGGTTTAAAGGTATTAAGGTTTATTCGGATTAATGATTGATTATTCCAATGAATTCTCAGGGCTGCTGGATGATGCATACTGGCAAGCCGATGGTATGTTCTCTTTTCTTTCCATTTGTACAATGTTTACTGAGTTGTTCCCATGGAGTCACCCAAATTTGTACTAACCCAAGCAATGATTGTTAGATACTGAGATGGTGAAGTTATGGTCAAGTTATCTCTCTTTTCCACGCGCCCACATATTTTCAATTTGGTACCAAAAATAAACGTTAAAAATTACCATTGACTATTATTTACAGTACGATCTTCATCGCTTTCAAAGACTCTATGGCGCCATCTGACTTCAATGTGCACTATACAGTCACTTTTTGGACATGTAATTGTGGTTCATGGATGGCATTAGGATATTCTCCCACACCCTCATGATAACTTGAGTACTTTTAAATGACTTGAAACACATGTAGTTAAGTTTGAACTCTTCAATATTTATTTGAAGCAATTTACGTAGCCCTTTTCAGGAAAGATTTTATTATTTAAGTTGACCCGAAATATCAGCCCGAAATTTTTGGTTAGTTTCTTAGCTAAAGTGTAGCCATCCCGAAATAAAATGTACGTATAGAAAAGGTGTAGCCTCATCCCGAAAAATATAATATGCATAGTGTTGGTGTACACTTTAGGAAAAAATGTAATTTTTTGTGTAGTTGTATTACCAGTATATTATTATCATTATTTTAGTTTTATAATATAAAAGTAACAGTACAGTAGTAAAGTAATTTTATATTTTTTGCCAAATCTAAAAGAAACGGTAAAATATAAAAAACATTATAATTGTAAAAGCTTTAATTACGAAAAATTTAAATAAATTTGTGATAAAACGGTATATGAGTGCATAATTTCTTTATCTAAACAGATTAAAACATAACCCTAAAAAAAAAAGGTTTTCCAATAAGAGGTTTCATTTTGAATAGCCCGCAATTTGGGCAGCTGTCAATTTTGAAGCTATCATCTTTTGACATTTGACAAGTAAAAACTACGCCATTACTAAAAATGGTACTATACACGCTTCAACAAAGCATTAAAATTGTTAAAATTCGCTACAAAAATGGTGAAAAATTTGCAGTCATAATTGGAAAAACTAAGCACTTTTGGGTCGTCGTGAAGCACCTTCTTGGCCGGCAACAGTGAAACTGGTGGAAAAATTTGAGCTGTTGGGACAAGAACAACTGAGAATATTGCTGCTGTAGCTCGTAGTGTTGACGAAAACCCAGGTTTGTCGATTCCTCGACCATCTTTGGAATTAGACATTCCACAAACGACATTACACCGTATTTTTCATAAAGACTTTGGTCTTAAGGCTTTTAAAATTCAGTTAACACAAGAACTGAAGCCTTGATGATTGGGTCCTTAAAATGCATCAAAATGATCCGGAATTTCACCGAAAAATCATCTTCAGCGTTGAGGCCCATTTTCACCTCGGAGGCTACGTTAATAAGCAGAATTGTCGCATATGGGGCTCATAAAATTCAAGAATGATTGTTGAAAAGCCTCTCCATCCTCAATGTGTCACGGTTTGGTGCAGTTTTTGGGCTGGCAGTGTGATTGGAGGATACTTATTCGAAAATGAGGCTGCAACTATTACAGTGAATGGATTGCGTTACCGAGCTACGATTAATGATTTTTTATGGCCGTAATTGGAAGATATTGATGTGGACGATGTTTATTTTCAGTAAGACGGCGCTACGTGCCACACAAGCAATGAAACAATCTCAATTTTGCAAGAAAAGTTTCCTGACCGTGTTATTTCTCGAAGAGATGATCACAATTACCCACCGAGATATTCTGATTTAACACCTTTAGACTTTTTCTTTGGGGCCACGTGAAAGATAAGGTCTATGCCAATGCTGCACAATCGATTCAAGACCTTAAAGATGGAAGTCGTGAAGTTATCGACGACATACAGCCGTAAATGTGCGAATTGGCCATGGGAAATTTCATGAAAAGGATATGGCTGATTTGGCTGATATCGTTTTTAATGGCATACCTTATTCTTTACAATGAAACAAACATTCATTGATTTACCTTAAAAAACACTCGTTTTTTTAAATATTAAAATGAAACCTCTTATTGGAAAACCCTTTATATTGATAAACATTTATTTAAACAATATCGAAATTTTGGTAAGGCGAACTCTTTAAAGGAACCAACACTGTAAAAAATGGTATGACACTAGTAATGGTATATACGATTTACATCCTTGCGAATAATTTATATGGATAAAAAATGCAAATATTGAATTATACCTATAATTCAATATTTGCATTTTTGTATAAGTAATATACTAGTATGAAAAACTATTACGTGCTAGTAATATATGGTAATGTATCGTTGCACGGTTGGTTTATGAATGAATGAATAGGAAACAGTTTTCTATAATTCTTTTTGTAAGCGATTTTGTGATTTTCAGGTAGACTTTAATTTCTCTGGTGCCAATCCTAGAGATTAATCTACCTAAGTGGTGGCGTATATCGCCAGTTAGGCCAGGCAGTCGGTTACCAAAATATATATTATTTTCACTTGTGAATTAAATAATAGTATTTTCGTGTAATTTATTACTTGAGTATTTATTTCACGGCCGATAAATTCTACAATAGATAGTTTTTTTTTTCTAAAATTTTAACAACTTCTCGAATGAGCTTTTTTACCACTTCACTATGAATTTTTTACAACAACTCTAAAATTTTAACTTCAACTGGTTGAATGAATTGAGCAACTGACTTAATTTTTTTTACAATAACTCTAAAATTTTAACAATTACTGTATGATTTTAACAACTGACTGCCTTATTCTTTAGATTTTGGGCTTTATATATATTTAATTTTTTATTGATAATTGATTAAAGTTTTGTAATGTGCGGGATTGAAGATCCTGATTTTTTGTAATTTAATCGGGACCTTAAATTATTACGAGACTAATTTTTTATTTATTTTTTATGTGACAATGATATCTTACATATGGCTTTTTAAAGATATCAAGGGTCTTTGTATACATTCGAGTGTCCTGTGTGGGATTGAAATTTTATTGCACGTATTTATTGATATTATAATGTAAGTGTGTGGTGTAATATTTGTGTTTATTTTATATAAACATATGGATCTTATATTTTGGTGAACATATGTATCGGGATCTGAGTTGAAAGTTTTTTGTTGCTACCTTGTTGTCCTATGTTTAATTATTTTTTTGTTATAGTATTGTATAAATTATCTTGTAGTTGCTATCTTATATGATATGGTTTTACATCCTCATTTATTGTTTTATTTATTTTTTATAAACTATTTAATTTGTGTTTTTTTATAATTAATATTTGTTGTTGTATAATTGTTGGATAGCAACACATCAAACAAAAATTGTTACTCAAAATAACAACACACAATCTAATTCTTCACTCCCACGATTTCACAGTAGCAATATGTTTCACTATTAGTTTCATGTTACCACTCACGGGATCCATCCAGCAATCGTTTTCCATCATATCCAAACCGTGAAAAACAAAATGACGTGAAAAGCAATTGACAGCTGATCCACCGTAGTAAATCGATTCCATATGACACGAAATTGGTAGTTCATTTAGCAGAAAGTGGGATGATCTTATATTTAAATTGTTATAGTTAATTAATTGCAAATTAGATACAAGATAAAATCTTACCATTATATTTCTCTTAACAAAATTGTTTGTTTATAATGTACGAAATTTGACAGACCAAAAACTTAAGAAAATTAATGTACTAGATTAAGCGATAATCAAAAGAGAAAAATTGTACTATTAATATTATAGCAAAATAAGTTTAGATGCTCAAAACTAAATGTCACTTTATTATTAATACAACAAACTTTGTCTACAAAAAAAAATTGTAACAAACAAAACTGTGTGTCTTAAAATTTCCGTCAACGAGAGCGCACCACAAAAAAATAATAAAAAATAAATTTAAATTAACCAAAAAAAATACATATACAGTCCACTCAATAAAAAGCAGGGATCAGTGAAGTCCAGCGAACAAATTGTTATTAATCAGCGAAGATAACGTACAATAATTTTGTTGGACATGTATCGGATTCTGAGTTAAAAATTCTTATTTCTATCTTACGTGTTATTATTGTTTTTTGTGTTACCTGGACAGTGTTTTAATGTGTTTTGTATACGGGTCACGGCCCTGGAAACACAACACTACAGAGGAATATCAACTATCAATTTCGAAATTGTTTGATATAGTTTTATGCAACAACTTTAAATTCACAATTGCACGTCATATATCAATAAACCAGCATGGGTTTATGCCTGGCCGATCGACATCAACTAATCTGGCTGAATTCATCAGTAAAATAATTAATAAGATAGAAAACCATCATCAAGTTGATGGAGTGTACACGGATTTCAGTAAAGCATTTCATATGCCATCAAAAAGCACTCCAGAATTTATTCGCATTTGGGTTTTCACTCGATTACATAAATTGGTTCTTATCTATCAAACCGGCGACAATTTGTAATAATGGGAAATGAGAAATCAAACGTTATTAAAGTTACGTCTGATATTCCCCAAGGATCTCACTTCGGGCCGTGGATATTTATTGTTTTCATAGAACAAATAACCGAGATATTAAAAAACTCAAACGTGCTCATATTTGCTGAAAAAAGAAGAAACTTCAAGAAGACGTCGATAGATTAAATGAGTGGTGTGATCGAAACTCGCTTTACTTAAATATTATCAAATGCAAAATCATGTCTTTCCATCGTCAGAGAAATCCGTTAATTACTTCATACAAAGTCGATAACGAAGTTTTGCAAAGAGTCAATGAGATCATAGATCTAGGTGTTACTCTTGTCGAAAATGCCAGTTTCAATAGGCATATTGAAAATTGTATTGCGAAAGCGAATGCCATGTTTGGGCAATTTACCATTCCATGAAAATGTGGCTCGGTTGCCTCCGTCCTCAACAAGATGCACGGATTACAAAATATGCACGCTTGCAAATAGACGACTTCTCTTAGGAGCGGTCACATTGATTCAGCATACATTTTGGAAAATATATCAATTCATGTGCCTTGCAGAACATTTCGAAACCATGAGTTTTTAGCACTAGAACACCATTCCACAAACTATGGAGAAAGTAACCCCATTAATAGGTCGTCTAAATCTTTCAACATCGTCGACGCCCTATTTGACTTTAATTTATCAAAGGACAAGTTCAAAAATATCTTTAAGAATTATTTTTTAAATTTTTAATTGTTAAATCAAAATTTGATTTATATTTTTATGTTTTAAAGTTCTTTATTTGATTTTTTAATATTTTGGTTTTAAATTAAATTATCTGAAATCATACATGTAAATCACAGAATAGATTTCTTTAAATAAAAAAAACTGGATGATATTGATATCAACAACATGTGTGTTCCAACAGGACGAAGCTATATTCTGCCCTCAAAGCTCAAAGTCAACATAACGAACACCATCCAGCAAATTCAGCCCGATTTATGTAGCAAAGTCATCGAAAATGGGAAAATGGGACCCCCCGTATACGTGCAACCAACCAAACCGCGGCAAATATTTGAACGATGTTATATTCCAGTACTGTTCTGTGAAATAAAATAAAGTTGAGTGGATATCTCACACACAATTTGTTTTATTTACATTTAAAGAGAACGCGTGTTGGTGTTTGCTCGCTATTGCTCGCAATTCTAGACCGTTCAATCGATC
Source organism: Nephrotoma guestfalica (assembly GCA_963691935.1). Classification (NCBI taxonomy): domain Eukaryota; kingdom Metazoa; phylum Arthropoda; class Insecta; order Diptera; family Tipulidae; genus Nephrotoma; species Nephrotoma guestfalica. The sequence continues at coordinate 86,614,693 of OY829915.1, read as the reverse complement.
TGAACCGAACATGACACAATTATTGAATTGTATGCATTCAAATTTAAGCGGATAAAAGCGGATAAATGTTCAAAAATATTTCTTCGGGTGATAAAAACCAAATACCATATCTTGTCAGATTACATCATGTCAACATGCAATTTTCCGATGCAAGCGCATTCATTCGTAACAAAGACAAAATTCTTGAATGTGACCTACAGATGCCCAGCTGATGTTACTTCTGCTCTCAAGGAATACTACCCTAACATCAGTAGTATGAATACGCTACCAATTTCAACCAAATTTATAAACCTGCCGTCAACATTGTCGTCGATACCTATGTTGGATAACGCATTCATTCTAGTTTTTATCTAAGCTGATAAACAATTTATCTCCCAGCTTAAGATACCAGAATCTATAGTAAACTCTTGCCGATCCACGAAGCACAAGGATTAACATCACCAAATGTGATATGTATTAGAATCAATTCTCAACCACTTGAGCTTTTCGATAGTGTACCGCATGCCATAGTTGCAATATCAAGACACACACAATCATTTAGATATTTTTCACCAGTGGCTAATGATAGACTACACTTACTTTTAATGAAACCTCGAACCTATACTACTACTCAAAAGATAAATCAACCAACCCATAAAATCTAAGAAAAGATCGATTTTTGAGAAATGTGCAATTTACTATCAAAACGTAAACAAAATGGCATCAAAAGCATCTAAGTTTTATAGCTTCGTTTTAAAATCAACTACCTTATTTATGTAATTTGTGAAACTTTATTAAAACCCGGCATAAGGTGCAGTGAATTTTTTGGCCATGATTAGGTTGTTTACAGATGCGATCGGTCTCTCGAAACTAGCTCAAAGAAATCGGGTGGTGGCATACTGATAGCAGTACATTCTAAGCTCTGGAATGCTCCAGTAACTTAAGCTCCATCGAGAGTCGAACGAATTGGTGTACAAATCAAAATCAACCAAACCAATCAATTCATCATCGCAGCAAATATGCCACCTCAATCAAATAGTGATCATTACGCAATCTACATCGATGCAATTGATGCAGTTATTAATACAACAACTTTAGCAACCTACATCGGTGCGATTGATTTAGTTCTTGTGCTTGGTGGTTTTAACCTTCGAAATATAATTTGGAATTTTAACTCGGAACTAAATTGTATTTTACCATGCAATATAACAACAGATGAGGAATTTTTATTTATGGACGCCATGCTTGGTTATAATTTTAACCAAATAAACACCATTGCAAATAATCGTGACAGATTATTGGAGCTTGTCTTCAGCAACGACATTGACACTTTCAAAATTTCTGAATCCTTGTAACCTTTTGTCATAAATGATATCAATTACAAATCTTTAAATATTGTATTTGACTCAACTAATTTAATTTCGAGTTCCGAACTCCTACAACCAATAGAATACAACTTCAAAATTCAAAACGTGTTGGGCTACAAAGTTACCTGGAATCCATCAACTGGCAAATAACTCTCAATTAGAATGATATAAACGAACATATTGATAAATTTAATGACATTATTCAGCAAGGTTATGTACCTTTTTGGTTCGATGATAGACTAGATAACTTAAAATGCCAAAATGTTGAAAAGCGGGCCCAGGAGACCGGCCCCAAAACAAATTGCAAAGATAATTTTAAAAATAATTCAAAAACGAATTTTTTCTTACCAATTCAACAAACAAAATCTTAACACAGCCAGAATACAAAAATAATAATTATTCATAAGTTCATAAGTGAACATGACATGAAATCAAATACAATTTTTTTTATCTTTCGTTTCTTTACTTACGCCATAAGTGATGTAATATGAAAACACCGAAGATCTGCGATTTGCCACTTAAGTTTTGCTTAAGGCTGTGTGGTACTCAAATTGTCAAAAACGATGTTTAGTAAAAATTAGTTTTTGATCATAAAATCTTTCCAATTGACCTAATTCTGAACTAATGGTATAATTAAAGGATTACTGCATGATTATCCAAATAAATTGTTTAGTTTGTCTATGGTTAGGTTTCAAAGTTTATCGTTTTTTTTAAACGCACAAATCAATGTTTTCAATATATTCCTTCTAAACAGAGGAAATTTCTTGCATCAACGTGCTAAGAAACATAAAATCGAGGGATTAATTCATGATTATCAAGATTAGTGTTGAAATGACCAAGAACATTTAGAATTTAGTTTAAAAATATTAAAAATTTCAATTTTTATCGATCGAAAAATTACGTCAAACGATAAGTTTATTTGTTTTACTATTATGCAATGTTTAAATCCGCAATAATGAAAAATAATAAATTTGTTTAATTAATTTTACACATCTAAACAATCCAAGTAAAGTTTAATAAGCAAATTGTACGAAGTTATGGTACTCAAACTTATTAAAGAAACAAACCTGTACATACATTTAGGGCCATTTAAATTTGGATTCTAAAACAAAATTAGTTGTATAGCCTTGAGCCTCAAGGCTGTATGGTACTAAACATTTTTTTTGTCGATATTTAAATGCTCAACTAATTTCTTAATTTTAATTATATTTTGCTTCTGAACATTGCATATTATTTTATAATAAATTAATATCATTAATCTTGGATAGATTCATTATTTATTAATTTGCCATCTAGGGACAATAAAAATTCATATGTAATCGCCATGGCGGCATTAAAACAAACATGTTATCGTTCGACGTAATTTTGCGATCGATGGGACTCGAAATTTTAATTTTTTTTTACTAAATTATCCAATTTCTGCGTCATTTCAAATCCTCTCTTGATAATCGTTTATTAGTACCTAGTACCTAGTACTAGTACATCCTAAAGAAAGAATTAGGGCAATTGGTAATTGTTTGTAGCCAAAAACTGATTTCTAATGCAAATCGCTTTTGACAAGTTGAGTACCATACAGTCTTAAGACATTGTCATGAAAGAGGAACTATACAGCGTATTTTCTAATAAATGCTAGGCTTTTATATCAGAAATGATGCAAGATATGAAAAAATTACTTAAAAATTATTTTGCTGTAATGCAGATCAATTTTTGCTCATACCTCTGAAACCATACACTTTTACGAAAAAAAATGTATGAGCAAAAAATATTTTTTTATTTATTTTAACTGCATGCATTTATGTACAGAAAAAGTATAGGTTCTATTTTAAAAAAAGCTAACTTTTGTCAATATCTCTCAAAGTAATGAGTTTCAAGGTCGTTCAAGCTGAACAATAAATGTCCCTCTCGACACTGAACATTTGTCATTATAAATAATTTTCTCCTATCTTGCACCGTTTTCGAGGTAAAATCCTGACAGTTATTAAAAATCTCCCTGTATATGATACGTCTCACACTTGTCGTTGAACGTGCAGTCTATTAATCAGTCATTTGATGTGATGTGTAATAAATTAGTGGTTTAGTCGACATGTCATAAAAAATAAAGAAATATAATATTTTTTCTTTTGCACACCCATTTAGAAGAAAAAGGTAAGAAATAGAAATGTACGTCTTTCGTAAAATATTATTCACATGCATGTAAGCACAAATTTCCATTTGGGTTGTCGTTTCAAGTGAATCATATACTAAGAAACCATAGTCGAGTGTCTTGCCAAAACATGTATAGTAGAAATTATATCTCTCTGGAATTGCGTATTCTTTCAGTTTCTCGTAAATGCAACATCAAATGTAACTTTTGTTGTTCTATTTACTAGAGAACGAAAGAATATGTTGATTATCTTAGTCACTTCAAACAACATACGAGTACGGTCTACATATTTTATGTTAGTTCTAGTCACCCCAAAATTTTACATGACTGAAAATGACAGTTTTTAATTGTTTATTTCGCCTCAAATCAGTTATTGCCTTATAAATTGCATAATTTTTCATATAAATTGCAGATTTTTATAGTCACTTGGAAAGACAAACGACTCGACTTGCATAATTGGGGTGTTTATGTCCGCACTTAATTGGAATATTTTTTTTAATTTGCGTCCATAATTTGAAATTAATCATTCATTTTGAATTTTGGATTTTTGATGTGTACACATTACGGTTTCCCAGATAACAAAAACAGTTAGAATAAAAATGTGTCATATCATTTAGATAGAGAGAAAGATTAAGAGGCTTAAATGTTGTGTATAACAACCAGCTTTCTTTTAACCCGCTAGTATGTACATTTCAAACATTTCACACTGCCACTTCCGACCGGCAACTTCCGCCAATTTCCATTGGATTCTTCCAATTTATGTAAAAAACTTAAGTTTGAAATATCATTAGTTGCTTATGATTTTTAAAGATAATTTTAAATGTTTGTAAACCCCCAAAATAAAAGGTTTGTTCTATGCAACTTCCTTCAAGAGAAATTGAATACTATGGAGGTACCATTATGACTACTACCTTCTTTAAGCACTATAGTGTTACCAATTTAAAGAGAATGTTTGAATGATCGTGATCTTTCACATGATGGTACTACCTACCTAAAAAAGCAAAAAAGTGGAAGTTTTTAATTTTGCAGAGTTAACTTACTTCAACTGTCAAAGTTTCGAGTGATGATATTATAAAATAACCATTAATTATTTTCACAAGTTACGTTTTCAAGGTCTTCATAAATGATGATCTCAATGATCAATTACCACACGTATCAGTTATAATAATCAACAAGAAAAACAAACAAATTTTTAATACGAAATTTTCGTACTCCACCAATTATTATCAAGGGCTCACACATATCACGAGCTGTACCTATAAATTGTCCACTCTACTTCCCACAACTGGTCACAATATTTCTACTCTTCCATAATAACACACACAAAAAATTTGAAAACATTTATTAAAAAGTAATTATTTATTTTATAAAAATTTTATTATATTAATTTATATTTATATTTTTTTATTAAATAAAATACAATAAAAATAATAATAACGACAAATATAAATAAATGAGTGTAGCACACAATTTTAATTTAATTGATTAAAAGCATTGAAAAAATATTGTATTTCGAATTTTTTTGTGTAGCCTGGAATTTTATTTATGTAATTATTATTATCATTATCACAATTGAAATAAATAAATTAATAAGCATAAAATTATAATATTTTTAATTTAAATGTATTTTTATTATAATTACATTAATTTAAATGAATTTAATATTATTTTTTTAATTATAACATATGTAAATTTAAGCTTTTAATTAACAGTTAAGTGATTTAAGATACGGGATAGATTGCGAAAAATGGAATGTGTTTGTAAAATTCACCGTAATTAAGGTTGTGGTAGTGAAGTGAAACGAGTAGCCATTTCTGTTTGGTGATTAAGGACAATATTTAAACAAAAACTTCGCTGTTTGCAACAGGCAACCCAAAACATGCGTTGAAGAGTGCAGTCAACTTAAAATTTGGAGCAATTATAGGAGCTTATTCTAGATTAAAAAAAATATATTTTTTTTGTAATTTGGTGTTTTTGCCACCGTATTTTAGGATAGATTTTATAATAAAGTCTTCATTATGCAAATTTACTGATATTTTGAGTAACGAAATTTATGTTTGTTATTAATGCAGCTTTTTCAAGTTTTGATTGAAAATTTTTTTAATGTGTGATTTAACTTTTCATAAATTTTCAAGCCCGGCGGTCCGCTATAGAAAATAGATTCACAATCTTGATGAAATTTGTTATTTTCTACTTAAATATTTAGCGTATAAAGATGGTTCTAGATATGTCTAGAATTTACCGCAGTCGGAAGTAATTTTGAATATTTGATTTCATAATTAACTTAATCGTAAATAATTACAATAGAACCTACATCGTTAATTTGTTTGATAACGCCAACATCGGAAACACGACATAATAAATTATGTTTATATGATTATATTTATAATCATAAAAACTAAACATAATTTAAAAGTAGATTGATGTATTGTACAAACACACACTGTATGCGTTCCACTGCTTCCTGGTTGCACAATTTTTAGGATGAAGCAAGCAAAATTTGGAAAATCCGATTTCTTTTTAACTCGTCGTTCTGATGAAGAATCTTGTAGCCCTCGTAGCATTCTTTTAATGTACTTATCATTAGAAGATTCTGAACTTTAACTTTTTCAATAGTTAAGCAATCGTTTTTTCCAGGCATTATCCGACTGACTTCATCATCGTTATAATAATCTATCACTGATTGCTTTAGTTCATCACTTATTCGTTTCCCAGTTTTAGGTACAAGAAGACCAAGTGGGCCGTTCATTTTCTGAATATATTTAGCTTTATGTACCAAGTATTGTGTTATGTTGAACTCCTGTTGAGTTTGTTGTATGGTTAATGACTTCGGCAATGTAGGCAGCAGCTGTATCTTATCACAATTTTTCTCTAATTGTTTGAATTTATTTTTCAGTTGATCCAAGAACTTGTCATATGAATTAGCCTTCATTGCTTTGTCCATTGATTGATTCATTATTTCCATTCTAATTTACCGGCGTATATGGGCGACATACCAATATCTGGTAAAATCTCATTGATTTTTTGAAGAACGCGAAATTTGAATTTTGTTTAAGGCAATATTACTTACTTTTATACTTTAAAATTTGAACTTCCTAAATATTGATTTTGACTCTTATTTATACCAAAAATTTAAAACTAGAAATGTATACCTGAAAAATGTACCTGATAAATTCCTTTTATAAGGAGGACCAATACATTTTGTGTGGTAAATATACGAGGCTGGGCATTAAAAATAATTAGTTTTATTATTCATTAGTTTGATTTTTACCATTATTTTAAAAAATTGAAGCAACAGTTAAAAACAAAAGATTATTTTAAGAAATAGAGTAGGTCATGATATTAAAACGTGTTTTGCAAGAAAACAAAAAATATCACCCAATTTTTTCTTTTGTATTTTTTATAGAATTAAATGGCGAAAAAAAATGAGTTTTTCAGAAAATTGAGAAAAACCAGTTTGATGGCCATTTTGAAAATGAAAAACTTAAAGATGATACTTTTTTGTAATATTTTCTTAATCCTTATTCTTTTACCTTTAAAATGAGCCATATTTTATATTTTCCGGATAAATACTTTTTTTTATATTTGTATAAATACATCACCATTTTCAACAAATTCTTAAATTTTTGACCGACTGTATCTTATGCAACAACAACAACAACAAAAGTCAAGTTCTACAATATTTTTTTTACCCAGTACTACACATTCAAAACATAAAAATCCCAAAATTAAAACATGTTTTCTGGTCCCATATGTTGAATTTTTGATTTCATGAATTTTTCACCATATATATATATATATATATATATATATATATATATATATATATATACGAGTATATATATATATATATATATATAGATATATATATATATATATATATATATATATATATATATATATATATATATATATATATATATATATATATATATATATATATATATATATATCTATATATATGTGAGGTAGATTCTGGAAAAGCGTTGGCTAACTACATATAAACTATCAGCAGGCTTACATAATAGTATCAACCGCGAGAACCTTTGGGCTGCGCTTATATATTTGGGAATACCAGACAAACTCGTTTTTCTGTGTAGATTAATGACGTCAGGATCTTTATTTAAAATCATAATCGAAGGTTCAGAGCCCTTTGAAATAATATCTGATGTCCGACAAGGTGATACATCCGCAACCACCGTATTCGTCTGATTTAGCTCCGTGTGACTTCTGGCTGTTCAGCAAATTCAAACGACCGCTCCGGGGAAACCGTTTTGAGTCAATTGAAGACGAGAAGTGAACCACTATACGCGCATTGGAGGCTATTCCGGAAATTGACTTTAACAACTATTTCGAGGATTGGAAAAAACGTTGACAAGTGTATTGAGGCCGGGGGGGATTACTTTGAGGGGGACGAAATAAATTTGGAGAAATAAATAAAGAATTTTAAAATGATGAACAAAGTCTTACTATTTTTTGCTCACAGTATTATATCTGGGAATACCAGACAAACATCACCAGACAGGCATCTGTTTTTTTTGTAGATTAACAACGTCTGGATCTTTATTTAAAATCATAATCGAAGGTTCAGAGCCCTTTGGAATATCCCTTTGATCTGATGTTCGACAAGGTGGTGCGCCTGTGCTATTTGCGTATCGCGTATCGAGTTATCAATGCCCAATCAAGGTTATTGCGATCTAATCATCTGCTGCCGTAAGCTCGTCCTTTACAAAGCACGCATTAGAACTGTGATGGCTTTCGGAAGAAGGTCATTCGTTTTATCTTTGGTCCAATTAAAGTGGCAGAAAACGTATATCGAATTTTTATGAACCAATATCATAGGATTGATTAAATCAGTGATTTTCCTTTGTATGTAAGTTCAACGTATTTTCAATATTTTTGTAGTTTGTTTATTGCATTCTGATGAGACGACCGAATTTTAATAATTAATTTTTTATTTTAGTTTTATTTTTATTTTATTTTATTTAGTATCGAATACAAATTTTAAATGTTCTTTAAACAGGTACACTATATACTAAAAAGGGGAAGTGAAAATCAATTAAAGAGGAATGGTTAAAGCGAAAGAATCGAAACGACACGTATTCAGCTTTGGATTGGAAAGCCTGCACCTTCTATTTGAATAGGCCACTTTAACATCCTTGCACAGAAATCAAGGTTATATGGCGATAAAAATGTCGATTACAGCCGTTACAGATTCACACTCTGTGAAAATATTAACATGGATAAGCACGAATTTTGTGTCGGATTCCTTATCACAAATTCATATCGTCGTTTCGTGGTAGAATTCACACCATAAGTCGTCAGGTATGGGTTTCATAGGTATCACTTTAACATTTAATTTATAAATTTCTCAAGTGACAATCAAGTTTATGATCAAACCAAGCATGCTTTCTACAAACATCTCGAAGTAATCTTGAGCAAAATACCATAGCATTACGTCAAAATAATATTGAGTGAGTTCAGTGTTTAAATCGGAGACGCTCATCGAAAAGTGCATCGTGCACCATCTGTCAGAACTTCACACACTTTGTTTGTTAACACGAACTTTTGTTTACAAACAAAGTGTGTGGAATTCTGACCAATTGTGTCAAAAACCACTGCCCTAGCCAGCTCTACAATTTGGTAGCAAATGAAAATCAAACAACGGAGTAACGATTAACAAAATTGACAACGTTTTGTGTCGCAATGAAATTTCGGTCGCATTAAAGATATTAGTAAATAATGAAAAGCCAACGACATATTCCTGCAAATGGCCAAGATCCGCCCCAAGTGGCCACATTCCGGAACTTCTTCCAAAATTCATTTTATAATCCCATTTCCATCAATCAACAACATCCAATTGTTGATGTTGATTTTATGGTTGACATTATGGATACTTCCAAAATTGCCTGCTACATGACGCGATCAATAAATGGGACTTTACCTACTAACAACAAGTGTAATGCTGATTTACTACATATTTAGACGGTAGTGAAATTTTGGATGACAAAACAGCAACAATTATCTTGTTGAAAGTGGCTTGAGTTGGTGTTGGCGTTCATGGAAACAGAGTAGAGTTGAGTTTTCGTTAAATTATTTTAAACTCGACGAAACTAATAGGATCGAGTAGGGTTGAAATTCAAAATGGCGGCCATGAAAAATTGTCATTCTTATAGTCCAAGAAAAATATTATTTTGAACCACAAATATGTATATTTAAAGCAAAGAAATAGTTTAAATAATTTTCAGTGCAAATAAATATACATATATATAAGATTATTATTAAACTCCACTCCATAGAAACGATCAACGCCATTTTGGAATTAACGAAAACCTAATTTCAACTCAACCTAACCCAAACGTGGGTCATGAAAGCATGGTAAATTTTACCGATTTTGTTCCATTGTTTCACAAAAAAATGCAAATAGCAAGCCATACAAATTTAAATTCATTCGTTAACTGTAAAGTAATTGAACGGATTTGTAAGGTTTTTTTAAACAACAAAATAAAGGAAGAAACACACCAAGAGCGGCGCAGCAAGTTACAAGCAATCAACACTATCATCTGCACACCAAGCAGCACAGCAGTGTGTTTTGCTAGTAGAAAAATCGAATTGTGTCAAAATTATTGAGGTTATGAGTAGCAGTTTTTTGGTGCTGCTGGATGTGGAAACTAACACCTGCATTTATTTTATTTTTTTGATTTTAATTTTTCAAATAAAATTACAAAATATTTAATTCGTATTGTTGGAAATGCCTATATTTATACATAAATTGTGATTTTGAAAGCGAATAGGTCAATACAAATATTTGCTGCTCGTTGCTGCTACTTGGTGTGTTTCACTCTTAAAACCGGTAGAATTGTTACTGCTTTTCCGTATAAAATTTGAATACCGTTCAAAATTCCTGCGAGGGGTTTATTATCTCAGCCCAGTAATATAAAGAACAATCTAGTTAAACAACCTATTTTAGTATTTTCTGGGCCATTAATAAAAACGTTACAGAAAGGTGATGTTATAAAATCGGAGGCTGCACCACAACTACACCATCTACGTGAAGCAACCATTGCTTGGGTTAGTTTACATTTGGGTAACCACAGGGGAACAAACTAATTGTAATTGTAAAAAATGGCAGGTTAAACGAGATCAGTAATGGGTCCATCACACATTAATCCGACGACAGCCTATAATGTAACCTCAAATATGAGGCAGCAAAATTCCCCTTTGGGATGTAACGCCCGCAAAATAATAATAAAATTAGATAATAAATATTCGATTTCAAGAATCTAAATAACTTGTTATGGCCATGTATTGAGAAAAAATCTTGATCCTGTATTATGTGCTGTTAGGCTTCTTAATAACTTGAAAGCTTTATTATACTGTTGGAGTAAATGGGAATATTAAAAATATTATTTTCATTACAGAAATAGAGGTAGAATAATAATGATTGTTCAGTTTGGTTGCGTCGTATACATATTGAGTTCTGTATATAAGTATAAATTTGCCCTGATTCAAAATTTAATTCCAAATTTCACTAACCAATCAAAGAGCACAGTAAATTCACAATTTGGTTAAAAGGCTAGTAGCCATATCACATAAAACCAAATATTATGTAAATATCAGAGATAACCACTTAGTACTCAAGTCTCAAATGACCATTATTATATAAATTCAAAATGTACAAATATGTGGTGTATCTCTCAAACCACAATTAATATTGCCCAACTCTATAGCCAAAAATAACAGCTACTACAACATAAACACAAATACAAACAAATTTAATTATAAACATATAATTAATATTTTGGTGCTGTTCCAGTTAAATATTAATATAAATACCATAACCATAATTGATATTATATTCCAAGTGGTTATTCCAAAAAATAAAAACAAACCCCACCTTCCAAATCGTATCACTATTCCAGAAAGCGCCACCTCCGAACGAAAAATAAAAATCAATTTTCATGAAAAAACAAATACAAAAATATCGTACGCATACATTTTTCCAATCCTTATTGAAATTTTCAAGTATATACATATACATATACAACATGAAAATACCCATTCCATTTGTATCAACCCGACACGGGACCTATCTCCATTCTCCCTCCCGTACACTCACACACAGACCAAAGTGTATATATATAAACAAATTGAAACATTTCCGTTCCCAACTTTTATTTTAACCAAACTCCCATAATATATTTTTAGTTTACTTTTAACGTTCTGCACTCTTGGTGTAGCTAAGCTCTATCTAGCCTGCCTGTATAATATTATAAAAGGTAATGAATAAATTGTGTACATCGATTATTTTGTTTTTCCAGAGTAGAAAATTTTAATTAGATTTAATTTTATCTTCATCAATTTGTTGTTGGTCATGATGTTGCTGTTCTAATTTTAATACGTGGTAGCGTTTTATTGATAAAATTAAATTAACCAAATTCACGGCATACGTTGATACACACACAATACAAAAATCTTCAAGGACGAAATACAGCAAGTATGCTAAATAAATTGATAGGAAATTTGATATTATGCACAGGACGATTTGCACTTTACTCGCTTCGACAGTGTTGATAAATCCTGAAAATAAAAAGCAAAATAAAACAAATTAGTTCGAGCATTAAGATATTCGAGGCAAGTGATGAATTATGTATTTTACACGGGAAATCGTATACTCAATCAAAATAGGTCGATGACTGAAATTAATAAGAATAGTAATTTTCATCATTTTAATGTCTGTACTTCAATTCATAAACATTTTAATAAGTTTAACAAAAGTCAGTAGATAGATAAGTACAAATAAATTTAATTCAAGAGCCGCTCCTTCTTCTCCTTCCGTTTAGGATTTTTCGAGGTCTATATCGTTGCTCTAATTTTAAATTCCAAAGTGTGAGGTGACATTCTTATTTCTAACTACAGTGCATATCTTTTTACATCTACTTCAAAAAACCTGGACTACACCAAGTTTCAATGGTTTTCTGCACATCAAAATTCATTTTGAAACGTCGAGATTTTTCCCATTGTTTTTCATATTGAAACGGCATTGGAACGGACTTTTGGACAACCTGTGATGTTTTGTTATTGGTCCTAAAGTAATTAACTCGAAAATTCAAGAGGCGATCAGAACTTTACTCAAACAAATCGCTCTGAGCAAGTTCATATTGGAAAGGCACATACTCCGCTAGATAGATAAGACCCATAAAATTTATCTTTAAGGCAAGCCAAATGGGTATTAATTATTTTTGGTAACAGTCTTTTTATACTTTGCTGAAGTATTTAAATAATTTAATTTTTCTTCTAATGTTATGATGGGTCGGCGATTGATCGTCGTAGGAAAAAGACTGTTGTTATCTCTCTGTAAAACCATTAAATAAATAATTTAACTTAAATGTGATTTTAATGTGTTATAATTAACTAATAATTAAATAATACATATAGTATGTGTTGATTAATAAATAATAAATAATAATAGCAATGATAATTTCTGTAATTTAAATAAGTGAAGTGAAAAGTTGTAAATATAGATCATGTCGCAAGAGTCAGATTCTTGGTGCTAGTGACAACCAGCGTCAAAATTTGGTACTATTATTCATAAAACGAGTGATCTGACGTCTATTTTTTTTTTTTTATTTTGGCACTCCAAAAATTTGGTGCTATATGGCCCGTTTCAAAATTTACAATTTTAATTTTTTTCATTTTTTAACATAATAATTTAATTTTAATTTTAATTTCTTTTCATACACCTAGCACACATGCGATCACCTTTCACACTTCTATTTGATTTGTTCTAATAAATTCATACACATTCTTATATACATTCATTCCCATTCGTAATAATTCAGTCAAACTACTTGCACTCAATAGAACATCGAACATTTGTCTGCTCTGGTTAAATGCAGAACATTTCAGAATCAAATGTTCGATGTCCTCCACAACCAAACAGCTTTCACATAATTCACACACAACCAAATTGCGTTTCTTCAAACATTCTTTCCAATGTCCATGATTCAATCTCACTCGTTCCATACTTCGTAACATTCTAATATCTCCTTTGAGCACCTTAAAGAACGGTTGCCTCAAAGGAGACCTAACCAACTCAAAGTACTTCTTACCTTTCACCTGACATTTTTCAACAAATTCTCTCTCCCATTTCCTCCACAGATTCACCTGAAACATGCGAAGTACGTCTCTGGTATCCATGAATTCATATTCATTTACATCCTCAATCAAACAACCCCGTTTCGCAAGCATATCGGCTCTTTCATTACCTTCAATCTGTAAGTGTGAAGGTATCCATTAAAGGATGACACATTGCCATGAGTTCCCCTTACTAATTAGTTCCAACCCACTCCGGGAGTCAGAGAATAACACTATTCTCCTTCTCCCTTGTGTCATTGCCCACTTCATCCCTTCCATAATCCCTATCAATTCTGTATTCATTATACAGATACTGTCATGCACTCTTACCATTTTCTCTTTCCTCATTGAAGGAATATAAATTCCCACACCTACTCGATCATCATTTACACTTGCATCTCTATATACTTCCGCATGTGCATCATAATTCATTCACATTTTGCTAAAATCACTCTTAACCGATAACTCAGTTATCATTGCTTTTACTGTGTCACCAAACTTCAACCGCACTATCAGATTGCTTGGGGGGACTTTCGGATTTGCTGGACGAATCTTGGAGAATATGCTATTATTTTCCAAGATTACCAGTGATCTTGTTGTCTTTTTGTAAACCGTCCCTCTTTGCAATCTCTCTTTCATTTCATTCACCAATTTATTGTCCTTAGTAACATTCGCACAGTCTCTCACTTGTTGGTCCATTCCCTCTTATAATTAAGGGGCGAATCACTCAATTCAGACCACAGAGTGTGTGCTGGTTTGCTTGGAGGGACTTTCGGATTTGCCGGATGAATCTTGGAGAATATGCTATTATTTTCCAAGATTACCAGTGATCTTGTTGTCTTTTTGTAAACCGTCCCTCTTTGCAATCTCTCTTTCATTTCATTCACCAATTTATTATCCTTAGTTAACATTCGCACAGTCTCTCGTTCGGTGGTCCATTTTCTCTTATAATTAAGGGGCGAATCACCCAATTCAGGCCACAGAGTATATATTGGTGTTGAATTGATCGCGCCCAATACCACTCTGGCACACGCATTCCATACGCAATTAAAGTTGACACTAGCGCCTTTCATGACATATCAGTCACACCCGAATGAGCTCCCCATTTCGGCTTGCTCACCCTTTTGGTGTTTGCTGGATAAATGCAGTCTTTCGAAATCAAATTTAATATTGTCTTCTTGTGGATCATACAAAATCCCTAGGTCCTATTAACACAATCGTTTAACTTGATTTGCACATTATCCTTACCGTTTAGCTCCCTCGGGATATATTTTAATGATTCATTTGTATCGTTGATTTTGGGTGGTGGCTCTCTACCTGGTGAACTGATTGAATCGCTCATATTGTCGCAACCGGTCGGCAGATCATCTACGAAAAAATCTACCAACGTGATTTGTGTTGCTGCTGGATACTCGTTGGCCCCATTAATAGCTAGCTGATTTAAAGCTCTTATGGTCACTGTTTTAAGCTTATATTCTCATTGGTTTAGATGGATGATCTCTCCATAATAATCGTTGATAATTCTGGTCTTGTTCATTAACGCAGATTTGGCGATACTTTTTTTCTAATGAATAGTGAGTTCTGATCCACTCCTGGAGGGATCCAAGGCTGAGACTTATTATAACATGAGCCTATAAGTTATACTTGTTTGAAACGGGTCCAGCAGCTGGTGCCACAGTTCTGCTAATTGTTGGTTATTTTTTATCAAATATCCAGGATTCAATATTTAGATGGAAATCTGTATCAAATCTTGGCAAAAGTTTTATATTGATTGTGTGTTTGCAAAGGCCTACTTTTTCTCCTACTTTTCCGGAGATAGAGATGTTAACTTTCTTTTTGGTAAAAGACTCAATTAGCGCTTTTCGATTAAATTAAAGTCAAATGTGATCCAGGATTGATTAATGCCCTTAGCATGATAAGATTTCACGTGCAAATTGTATCTTTAACAACTGTGATTGGTAATAAAGCTTGTCCCTGTTGATTTACCGTGAATGTTTAAGCGGTTTTTGCTCCGGTTTCGCTAGTTATGCTGCGTTATTGTATTGTAGTAATGTGTGATGTGACCCTTGACACACGACGCATGGTTCTGTTTGACACTATGTGCCTTATTGAATTTACTAGCTTTAGTCTCTCCAATGTTAACATGTTTTTGAACTGCTGACATTGATTTAAGCTGTGACGTCCTTTACGGCTCTCTACCCAATATATTAAGAACACAGTGGCAGTGCACAGTGTGCACCTGTTTTAGCGGTTCTGTGGTAGGCTTATGTTTGGTTTGTTATTGCCCATGGCTTTCAGGGATTGACTTCTCTTTTCCAGGAATTTGAAAACAATTTCTAGATGTGGAATGTCTCTGGGATTTTCTTCAGCCTGATGGTTTCTGAATCCAACATTTTCATTAATATAAAGCTACGAATGCGTCGAATGAAGAACTTATGTTAAGCCGATTTATGTAGTGTACAGTTTATTTTGTCCTACCATCTAAGTTCCTTACTGCTTATGCGGACGCCATGTGAATTGTTGCTAGTGACAATAGTGCATTGTATTGATGGTTGGCGAGTAACTTTGCATTGTATTATCTATTTTGATTTATGCTCGCAGTCGTTTCGTAATTGTCATCTGTTTTCGTGCTGTAGATGTGAGTTTAAATATGTCATCTTCACCGTGTCGAATATTTTATTCTTTTGATGAACCATCTCACTGAACATGTTGTTATGTTCTACTTTTGGCAACTTCATTTGTACTGCTTCCTTTTCTTGTAGCTGGCCAAAATAATATTTTTCTAAATAGTCAGGCATTTGTTTACTTTCTTTTGTTCAACTAATATAGCAGTGTGTCTGTTCGTCATTTGCTCCATATCTGTTTTAAGTTATGTTACTTTTAGGTTTACAGATTCTTTGATGACACGTGATTGATGGTTCGTTGGGCCTTTCTGCTTTTCGTCTAAATTAGCTTGTAGCGGTTTTATAGCTTGAGGCTGCGTTGTTGACGTTATTGTTTTGGTAATGAGGCGCGAACGCATCTCCGCTATTAGTTTATTATAGGTGTCTGCGACTTACTTCCGTTTCTCGAGATATGTGTAGTTCTCAGGGTGGGCCGCGGCCAAAGTTTTTGTTATCGTCGTATTTGTTGTACAATGTCATTAGACTTGCTATTCTCATCTTCATATGTAGTTTTGTTTTTCTGTCCTCCCCATCTTTGCGGTAATTTGTCTCCATTTGAATTATTTTAACAACTGTTTCAGCTTGGTCTTGGAGTAGGTTTTCCATTTCGATGTTATTTTGAGGTGACACAGGTGCTTGTTGCTAATTGTTGTTGCCGGTTGTTTTAGTGACTCACAGGACCAAGTAAGATTCAAAAATGTATAGATCAATTTCAGCTTTCTTGTGGTAAGGTAACTGCTATGGTGGGTGTACTAGAATGGGAACAATGCCATGGCTGAAGTGTGAATCTATTCTGTTTTGTTTTGGAAATTTTAATTCTTATATATAAAAATTTAAAGCTTATCTCAGCATTATAACAAAAAATATGTTTCTCATAATATTGGCCTACATAACTTTACCTAAATATGACTGGCCTATATAACTGTTGTCAAAACTGCCAACTATACGAAAATATTCTACAGGTCAAATAAACTTACAACTTAAATAATATTGTTATTTGTGCTACTTAAAAAACTGATTGTTGAATTAGCATATTTTTATAATATAATCGCGTGAAAAGTTCCCGGTCTAACAAAAAAAACCTTCCTTCTAGAGCGATATAATCAGTCCAACGCTTTTTTAACATTTCGATTCCTTTTTTGTAAAACGATTTATCTTCAAAACAAGCTTAAGTTTCGGCAATTACTTCTTCATTGGACCCAAACCTCTTTCCCTAGAGGTTTCTTTGAGGTCTGCAAACAAGTAATAATCGCTGGCGCCAAACCTGGCGAATACGGTGGATGCGGAAGCAATTTAATGTTTAATTCATGCGATTTGGCCATTGTTGCGATCGACTTGTGACATGGTGGAAAGGCAATTTTTTGGTGGACAAACATTCGTGCAGAATATGACCAACACGTTCCATTGATATCTTTACAATGTCAGCTATCTCACGTAACTTCTCTTTACGAGTTTTCAAAACAATTTAGTGGATTATTTATATGTTTTCTGGAGGCATAGCCTCATTGGGGCGTCCAGAGCGTGGTGCTTTATCAGTGGTTGTACGTACGACCACCTTTAAATTCAGCATACCAGTACATGATGGTTGATTTCCCTAGTGCATAGTCCGGATAACACTTATCAAGCCACTGCTTTGCTTGAACAATGTTTTTTCCCATCAAAAAATAGTGTTTAGTCAACACACTAAATTTTTTTTCCATTGTTTTGAAACTACTTGCACTGTTGGATTCAACAGATACCTTAAAACACCTTCGATATAATATGCTGAAATATCATATATTATGGTAACAGTACTCAACTAAATCTTAGTAGAAGACTGCTATTTTCAATATATGACTTCAAAAATTGCGGAAAACTGTAGAAGTATCCTGAAATTTTCCGGAATTTGTTCCTTCAGAAGTTGTTGGGTCTTGTTATGGCCATTGGCAAAATTTAGTCAGTTCTTTGAACTAGCCTATACACAAAAGAGAGTTTTAAAAATTGACCAAATATCAAATGTCGAAGAATACTAACCTACTAAAATAAAATATTGTGCTACGTTTTAGTCTTTATATTCCTAAAGAAACTTTTCGTCTCATAATCTGGAAAAGCTGACCACCAGGTAAAGTTTTGGTTATATCAAGTAGTAATCGTGCAATAATTATGAAAACCCTACTTGTACACTCAAACCTCTTTTATCCGGAGACCAAATATCCGGGACATCTAATATCCAGACAAATTATTCATAAATTTTTCGTTATCTATTAACCAAAAATTTCCAGTTATCCGTAATAATTTCATTTCATATTTTAAATTTTGTTTACTTGTTATGCGGAAAATGTACCAAATTACTTGTTGCGCAGAAAATGCACCAAATTAGAACAAAATGAAAAACCAACTCATATAACGGAATTTAAATAAAAAATATGTATGTATGTATTGCACTTTTCTACTTTTTAGCTTTTTTGTTAGTTTAATTTTATATTTGGAGCACCGGTGTGAAGTTTTGAACATTTATCAAAAGTGTAGCTACACAAATTAACAAAAAACAAAAATGTAGATACACAATTTAACAAAAAGTGTAGAACTACATAAAAAAATTGTGGCAGGGTTGAATTTGTTATAGTTTTCACTAAATATAATCTAATCTAACCTGCAGCATATCACTGCGACCTTCGGGGAATTTTTTTTGTTTAGTGTAAATGGAAATAATAAGATAAAAATTGTAAACCGGGTCTTGTGGGTGTTTAAGGGCCTTCAACACTAAACTCTAGAGATGACACCACAAATCTGAGTACACTGGCATTTCAGGGATACCCCCTTCAACCTTTAGTGATATGCGGCATATCTCTGCGACCTTCAAGAAATGCCAGTATACTCAGATTTGTGGTGTCATCTCTAGAATTTAGTATTGATGGTCCTTAAACACCCACAAGACCTGGATTATAATTTTTATATTATTATTTCCATTTACACTAAACAAAAAAAAATCCCCGAAGGTCGCAGAGATATGCCGCATATCACTAAAGGTTGGAGAAAATGTCCCTGAAATGTCAGTATACTCAGATGTGTTGTGTCATCTCTAGAATTTAGAGTTGATGGCCCTTAAATACCCACAAGACCCGGTTTACACTTTTTATCTTATTATTTCCATTTACACTAAACAAAAAAAATTCCCCGAAGGTCGCAGTGATATGCTGCAGGTTAGATTAGATTTTATTTAGTGAAAACTATAACAATTTCAACCCTGACACAATTTGTGTATGTAGTTCGACACTTTTTGTTAAATTGTGTATCTACATTTTTGTTTGTTCGATATGGGATTCGACAAAAGTGTCTGGTGAAAAACGTCAGTGCAGTTTTCAGTGGGTCAAAAGAGAGCAAAGAGCGACTTACAGTCTTAGTTTGTTCAAATGCAGCTGGTACTCATAAATATCAATTATTGGCGATCGGAAAAAGTCAAAAACCACGGGCTCTTAAAGGAATGAATTAATATCCAGTAATTTATAAGTCAAACAAACGTAGCTGGGTTACCCAATCTTTATTTATTGAGTGGTTCAAAAATAATTTCGTTAAGGAAGCACGCCATCATTGTAATAAAGGAGGCCTTCCTCTCGGCTGTGAAATAGTTTTGATTTTGGACAACTGTCTAACACATCCAGATGCAAATTTACTGATTTATAATAACGTTTGCGTATTGTACTTACCACCGAATTGCACATCTCTAATTCAACCGATGGACCAAGGGGTAATTCGTAGCTTGAAGTGTCGTTATAAAAAGGAGATGATGAAAAAACAATTAAATTTCGAAGGTGGTGTATTTATCGAGCTTGGCAATCTGTTTCACCTGACCTTCTAAAAAATACCAGGCATAATATTTGGCCTCCCGATGATGACGAAACTGATACAAATGAACCAGACCAAAATCATCAAGAAGCAATTACAAACGAAATAGTCAATTACGCCGCTGAACTAAATTTGCCTCTCAACGTGACAAATTTATCTGAATGGATCGAATGTGATAACGAAGCTCCAATATTCGGTATGTTGACGGATGCTGAAATAATATCAGAAGTTTTAAGTTCTAATGCGTCAAAGGAAAGTTTAGAAGATGGCAATGAAACCGAAAATAGCGAGAGCGATGTGTGTCACCAAGTAAACATGTCCACGAATGAAGCAATACGTGCTTGCAGTGATCTTATAAATTTTCTGGAAAATCAACCTTACATATCAACGCAGGAAATAATGCAAATTTGTGCAATATAAGCCAAACTAAATGCAAATAAGCCGAAATTAACTCAAACTGTGTTGCAAAATTATTTCAAAAAGGCCTAATTTTTAACTGATTAATTTGACTGAAGTACTTTAATTTTGTTGATTATGTATGTACATATCTATGTATTTAAAATGAATTATTTATAAATAAATATGATTTTATGTATTTGAAGACATATAGTACGTACATCCTTTTGTATACGAAATAAATATTAGATATTAAGAAAGAAATCTATTATCCGGAAAATCGTTTATCTGGAATTCTTTAAGTTCACTTCTTATTATGAAATCCTTGGTACAAGAATTCGGAATGAGCCTTTTAACTTAATATCCGCATTATTAAAATATATTAGTAAAATTTTCCAAACAAAAAAATTAATATTATATTCATTCAACTATAGAGCAGTTCAGTTCGAACTTAGAAATTGTTAAAAATTGAATATTTGCATAATCATATTCCACAAAAAACGTTGTATGGCATTTTTATTTAATTTTGAACCTAAAACAAAATCAAGATAAAATTAAATATTCTTTTACATATGTATGTACGAGTAGGTAAGGTACACGTTTTCAAAGAAAGCCACCTTTCAAAAATCCTAATTGAATAACAACAAAATCAACATAGAATTTATGAACTGAAAAACTACTATACACATGCTCTCTTATAATACGCTCGTCGTATAATAATGAAATTTTGATTCAGTTAAACTACATACACAAAAAAATATGTAAATAAATAATTTTTATGTTGTGAATAAAAAAGCATAAATTCATAAATTTGTCATAAAAAATTATTAAATATTTACATCAAGTTTTATTTTACATGAACAAATTTTGCTTCATTTATTCATTACCTCTATAAAGAGAACAAGACACAGCGTGTATGGTATAAAGTGGATGTATATTGTGTATACATATGTAGTCATCTTCGGTGTTTTATTTTCCATAATAACTTCCTTTTTCCCGCACGTTTTCTCCCCACAGTCCCTGATTTCTTTTTTGTATACTTTTGTCATTTTACTCTATCAAATTTTTTGCTTGCTTGCAAGTAACAAGCTATCGTCCTTATATTCTTGTACGTATTATGTTGAAAAATGTTAAATAAATTCTTAATATGTTTAACCTAAATACAGTAAAGTGTTTTTCTCTTCGCCGCGTCTCTTTGAATCTCATGTAAAACACATACCGTTAAATTAATATCTCGCTCAAAATCCTTATACTTGAATTCACCAGTAAATGCAACAACAAATATTCAGTTTGTTGTTGTATTTACAGGAGAACGAAAGAATGAGCATTTTCAGCGAGATATTAATTTAACTATACTGTGTTATGCTAGGACATTTCATGTGGGGAAGGAGTGATTTGCTATTTTTATTTTATCACGATAAAAACTAAAATGAGACTGAACAAGGTTTATGTTTAATACAGAGTAAAACTATTGGGGTTTTATGTAGTTTAAAGACTAATTAATTTTCTTTGTTTAGAAAATATTTATCCAAGTAATGATAAGTGAGTCATAGAGGTCAATGTACTGTTTAAAAAATAATAATAAAGACACCTTGAAATAGAAGTTCCTAGTGGTACTACCTGGCCAACAATACAGACGACGTGGTTGTTCAAATTTCTGTATTACGATATTACCCTATTGTATAAACCACATATTGATTTGCGTGTTAAATTTTGATTTATCGAATCTTTTGTAGAAAATATCATTTACAATTTATGATTTTTTCGAGAGTTTTTTACTTTTTTGTTTTGCCGATTAAACCGTTTGCAATTCAAGATTTTGCCAGATGGAGACCGATCTGACTACTCGTAGAGATGGACTACAACCTTTGGTTTAGAATGCGATTATAGGTTTGGCGTGGTTTGATGAGGTTCTGGGGGTAAAATTTTGGTTTTGTAGAGAAAATCGTTTGCGATTCGATATTCTTACGAGTGCAATTATTTTTTGATGTTGTTTGTTTTTAAGTCAAGATCTTACAGGTAATATCACAATCTCTAGGACCTTATTAATTTTGAAATGGAGACAAATTTTTTATTGACCTCAGCAACTGTAATGGGACAATTATCAAGGCAATAATAAGGACGATAATATGCTGTATAAGATAGCGGAAATTTCTCAGCGGAAAATAAGAGATTTCGCTACTCGCCGCAAGTGGCAGCACAATCACAAAAGAGAATTTATTTTGTTATATAATTACCAGCGGAAATTTATTATTCATTTTGTATCTCTTTTTTCACTAAATAAAACATCCCAGCGGAATTAAATATTATAAGTGATCCTTAAAATGACAAATTGATTGATCTCCGAAGTAAAGGAACTCGGTAAATCAAATCTTGAACTTTAACAATATTCCGTCTTTCCGCCATACTAAACGAATGACGATGAAGTTTGAATAAAAGTCTTGATCAGGGGTCCAAAACTTAAGAAAATATTCTAGGATCTGTTCATGCTGAACTAAACTAGGCCATTTCATAACCAATCCTTTTGAAAATTTAAATTTTTTTATCACTTTATTATTAGTTTTTGGCCGATATCTCAAAAACTTCTACTAGTAACCAATACTTTCGGTTGTTTTTCTAATAGCTTAGGTCATACTGAGACTACCAGGAAAATTTGGGGAAAATTGATAGATTAGAATGTTCACTATAATTTTTTGATTTTCTGCGGCCATATAAGTTATTTTCAGTTTTTGGCCGATATCTCAAAAACTTCCACTAGTAACCAATACTTTCGGTTGGTTTTCTAATAGCTTAGGCCATACTGTGACTACCAGGAAAATTTGGGGAAAATTGATGGATTAGAATTTTCACTATAATTTTTTGATTTTCTGCGGCCATATAAGTTATTTTCAGTTTTTGGCCGATATCTCAAAAACTTCCACTAGTAACCAATACTTTCGGTTGGTTTTCTAATAGCTTAAGTCATACTGAGACTACCAGGAAAATTTGGGGAAAATTGATGGATTAGAATTTTCACTATATTTTTTTGATTTTCTGCGGCCATATACGTTATTTTCAGTTTTTGGCCGATATCTCAAAAACTTCCACTAGTAACCAATACTTTCGGTTGGTTTTCTAATAGCTTAAGTCATACTGAGACTACCAGAAAAATTTGGGGAAAATTGATGGATTAGAATTTTCACTATATTTTTTTGATTTTCTGAAGCCATATACGTTATTTTCAGTTTTTGGCCGATATCTCAAAAACTTCTACTAGTAACCAATACTTTCGGTTGTTTTTCTAATAGCTTAGGTCATACTGAGACTACCAGAAAAATTTGGGGAAAATTGATGGATTAGAATTTTCACTATAATTTTTTGATTTTGATCACAAACCAGTGATGACAGAGCGCTCAAATTTACACTAATGGCAGTTCGTTCATTCCATTGTTTACAAGCGTACCAAAGCATTAGTGGGAAATATTCAGAAAAAAAGTTATCCGCAATGGAATTCAAGCGTAATAGTGTGATTGCTCTATATTTGGCTGGAAAACCACAGCCGCAGATTATTAACCAGTTAAAACATCTGGATGTGAATAAAATGTTTGTGTATCGCACGATAAATCGTTATAACGATACTGGCAGCATTGCAAAACGCCATGGTGGTGGATCGAAATGCACTGCAACATCACCGGATATCATTCGGAAGGTGAAGGCCAAATTGGCTCGGAATCCGCACTGTAGCGGCAGAAAAATGACTCGTGAGGCGAACATTTCGCTCGAACGGATGCAGCACATATTGAAAGATCATTTTGGACTAAAGGCCTTGAAATTCCATAAAACGCATGGTCTCACCGATGCTCAAAAAAAGTTAGAGTGGAAAGAACAAAGGAATTGTTACGCTTGCACGAAAGTGGCGATTTCCCGAATTTGGTTTTCCCCTATGAGTCACCGTTCGTTATTGAGCAATATGAACAAGCAAAACGACCGGGTTTACTTGCCCGGCCGTTCTACTGAAAATTTAGACCAACGGATTGCTACTCGAAACCAAGCGCCGCCGATGGTGATGGTTTGGGCCGCCGTAACGGCCGAAAGCCGTTCACCGCTCGTTTTTTTTAACCGTGGCATCAAGATAAATGCTCAAATTTATCGGGATCATGTGTTGGAGGGAGCGTTGAAGCCTTGGGCACAAAACCATTTTGGCCGCAGAGCCTGGACATTTCAACAGGACTCGGCGCCGAGTCATAAAGCGCACGTCAATCAAGATTGGCTGAGAAACAACGTTTCGCGGTTCATTTCCACTGCCCAATGGCCACCAAGTTCACCGGATACAAATCCGCTAGATTTCCCGGCTTGGAATATTTTGAAGAGCAAGGTTGGGACAAAAAAATACCAAAGTATCGATCATCTCAAGCAAGCGCTTCACCGGGAATGGGCCAAAATATCGCAGAGCCACTTTCGTGCTGCATGCAATAGCTTTGTCGGCCGTTTGAAGGCCATAATCGCGGCTAAGAGTGCCAAATCGAAAACTGCTAGTGCATTTCGAAAATTTAAATATTTGTGAACATTTTTAACTTTGATTCAATAAAATTTATCAAAAAATAAAAATTTTGTGGCGTTTTGTTTTTGTAACACTTTGTGTCAGCCACCCTGTATCTTTTGGAATTCAACACGAAGGGTATCGAACTCTGGGAATATCAAAATTTATGATGTTTGGTATTAGGTGTATGACTTAATTTTTACAGATCTTTTCTTCGAGCTTAAAATTATATAAAACAATATTGTAGAAAAACAAGATCTCTTTACACATATAACTTTTAATTTTAAAAAAAAATTTATATTTAAATTAATTATTAATTTTTATTTTTATTTTTAATATAAGTATTTTGTGTCGTCCTTATTGTGAAATTATAATTTTTATATAAAATTGAATTTTATTATAAAATATCGATTTCGATCGTCACAGCTCATCATCAGTTTTTAAATTACTATCCTCATTACTTAATACAGCCTCGAAAGTTTTGATGATGCGGAATTGTAAGCTCTACTGGAAGGCTCAACGCGAACGTAACAAGAGCTTGCAGCTCAGCTAGGAATCACCCAAACAACTATTTATTTCCGAGCATCAATGGAAAAAATTCAAAAACATGGAAGGTGGGCCCCACATGTGTTGACCGAACAAACCTATACGTCAACATATGAACACGTGCCTTTCACTGCTTGCCCGGCAACAAAAAAAAGGAACTTCTTGTGGAAAATTGTGATGGGTGATGAAAAGTATATATTTTACGATAATCCCAAACGTAAAAAGTCGTGGATAGATCCTGGCTGGGCGACCCAGTACATTGACGCCGAAACACAACATCCACGTATAGAAGGTTCTCCTGTGTATCTGGTGGGACATGAAGGGTGTGCTTTATTACGAACTCCTGGAAACTGCAAAGGAAGCAGGCAAGTCATACTGATGCATGCCAACGCTCAACCTCACGTTGCTCGCGTGACTCAGAAGACCCTCTTGAACTTGAGATGGAAAGATCCCCGCATGCGGCATGTTCGCTAGACTTGGCCCCATCCGACTAATATTTGTGCAATGCAGCACGCCTTAGTTGATAAACAGTTCAAAACACTGGACGATATGCGTAAATTCGTCGATAAGGTCGATGACCTTATTGCGTCGAAGCCTGCAAGTTTCTTTTGCGACGCGTTTCTTATTTTCCCTGAAAGATGGCGCAAGATCATAAAAAACGATGGACAATATATCCAAGATTAAATTCGTTGTTGTCTATTTTTATATAAAATAAATTTGCTGAGAAATCTGTAAAAATTAAAGCATACACCTAATAGATTTTATTTTAGCAACTCCCCTTCATACCAGGTTAACTTGCACAGGATTTGATCCATGCCAGCCTCTAGATTACTAGTATGTACTGTGCAAAACGATCTCTTTTCAGCAGCTTTCCTAGCGATATCTTAATTAAAAATAGCTTTGCAAGATGGATGGATCCTCTTGACGAAGAGATTTTCGATGAGATGATTTTTCCACAATTTTACTTTTATTACAATTCCGTGTTTTAATATTAAAATATTTTGTATTATGTTTATAGTTTTATCTAGAACGAGTATTTTAAATTATCTGTGTTTATTTTTAGTAAAATTTTATTTTTAGAAGTACGACTCTCAGCTTTGATGTTTGTAAATTCTTTAATTGTTGAAGATTTTTTAAATAAGATTTTAAACAATTTTTATATTTTCATTAAACCTAGGAATTTCATTTTGTCTATCGGGCTTGGAGCTCAAAATATTAGTTATAGGATTAGGATGACCTTATGCAAATTGTCGTTTAATCCTTCCTGCCTCATCAATTCAGTCTAGTGTAATATTTTCTAAGTATTTTTGAGTAAACCGATCCATTAAAATAATAGTAAAAGGTGGCTGACATATTAGACAACTCGTGATTTCCGGCGAAATTCACGTCAACAAAGCTAAAACATTAAGAATCGTTTAGCTTTAAAACGACCATAAGGTCGTTTTTACCTGCCACATATGCACTCGAGCTAATGATAAATTTTTCAACACTGTGGTAAATGCCAAAATAATTTTCGCTTTGCCTAGAAAGACTTCAGTAGAACTCAAGCTTTCAGCACACCCGCAATTTATAACATTTTATTATAAATTACTATCTAATATACGCGCACATATATAGGCTGAAATATGTAATACTTTATAGCATTTATTAGCTTAATCATTTTTAACCACATTTTCACAATCTAACATTATTTTATATTTCATAATATGAAAAAACGCACAAAACCAAAAACATAAAATGAAACAACAAAAATAATAAAACGCTGTTCTCAGCGATTTTCACAAAAACACAAAATCCATAATGAAAATTCTTTCGGATACAAACCGATACCAAATTTTTCTATTTTTCCATCTCGGTTCATTTAACATGTAACATCTTTTAATTTTTGCGAACGTTACCAAACCCGAATTTCATTTTTATTTCTTTTTTAGAGACCGTCATTTGAAAATCGAGGAAAACCACGCAACGCAAAAAACTAAAATGTTTTCTTTAAAATCAAATAAAAATACTTACCAATAAATCCAACAATGATATAAAAAAAAATTCCACCCAAACTATTTGGTTGATTTAATATTGATTTTTCGCCTAATATTGGTCCAATAATACCAAAGCCACGTCCATATCTGTGTAAAAGACATACAAATTTAATTAAATATTGTTCCACACTTCAGTCGAATAACGGGGGAAAAACTTGCTTTGACGTAAAAACTTTTGTACAACTTATCGATTCACTTATATCACACAGGGCGCCGTGCGCGCTACCCTCTTCAGCGTGCAACTCTATATTTAATGCATAAACCGAAAGTAGTACTCCAATCATGCATGATAACGCGGTCCATGCTGAATATTTACACTGGCATTCGTTCGACATTTTTCTGTATCTAAATAAATAAAACAAAAGAAAAACGATTTATTTTCGTTGCGACAGTGAACAACTAGAATTTTTTATTTTGCTTTTAACCGAAATGTTCGAATGTAGACAATAAACTGAGTAAATCCGTTAAAGTCAAACCAATTATTTGCTAAATCTTTTATGATTATAGTCAAGTATTAAACTAAATGAGTGGATTAGTTTGTTGTTTATTAATGCAATAAGTTTATGTATATGGAGATAAGATAAACTGCGGGGAATGAGAATGGAGGCAATTAAAGGGTGGAAAACTCATGATTTTTCCATATACATACATAGATACAACTATACCGTGTAACAGATTATGTATGTATTGTATCTAAACTCTACAGTAATAAAAGGTATGTAAACTATAGATTATCCTTGTTTTTGTTTTTAAGGAGTAGAAAATTGTATACTCGAATAATCCAAAGAAAATTTTTTTTTATTCCAATATAGAAAGCAGATAGATAACAGATATATACGCTCACACCCATTTAAACAACGATACACAACATACAATCAGGATGGAAACAGGAAAATTATGTTTTTCAATAAACTTGTATCGTTTCCGAACATATAAAAAAATTGGTACATATATTGGTATTTGGGTACAAAAGACATATAGTTTTGTCTATAGATTTTCTTCTTATTACCATTTTCTTGCTATATTTTCTATATTTTTGGTTTTTGTGTTATCAGACGGATATATAAACGCCCTCATATTTAAAGAGATAAATGTCATATGTTATTAAAATAATTTTCAGTATATACTCGTACCTATGATAAGAAATGGAAATTTTTCTGTGTGTAGTGTTTAGTAAAGAAGAACACGCAAAGAGTTTTTCGTTTTTGCTTGGTGATAGGAAAATATTTTTGTTCTGTACACTACTGGAGCAATGAAAATATATGATGTCGTAATTTACAAGAGTTTTATTTTTTGCGTAAAAAGGAATGGAAAATTCAAACAATTGTTCTACTTCAAAGATGAAAACGGTGGCAGGTACACAGAAGGATGATGTAAATAATTTAAGAGGCAGTTACATGTTTCATACTTTATAAACTAAGGATTTAATATACCATTTTGTCATAAATGTAAGTATGTTAATAAGAACACACACTTAAATTATAAAGATAAGACTTACTGTACGACATTTAAAATAATTGGAGTATAATAGGGCCGGCAGGGTTTCAGATTGTTAAATACCCAATCATTTTTAAAGTAACAAATTCATTGGGAACCGGTCTGATATGTTGCAAAAGAGATGAGAATCGAGATTATTCCTACGAGTAAACTATCGGATTTATTCCGAACTCAACGACCTGCTGATTAAAATGTAAAACTAACATAATTCAATTGACTTTCGTTTGTGCCACGAGTCTACCTTTTATTAGACGTTTTATATATTATATAAATACCCAATAGGTTGACATGGAGCTATGCAATGTGCAGGTGATAACTTAAAATCGGTCATATAGCCGTACGTCTTCGAGTTGGCTGAAATTGCGTAAAGGAAGACGGAAAAAATAAACCGCGAAAGAGCAGGGAGTGATTTGGCCCCAAAAAATATTGCATGGAATAATAAAAAAATACAAAATAAAAAAAAATATCCCATTTAGAAATTTGTCAACATGCAAAGAGAAAAACAAAAAAATTTTTTGTCGATTTTTGATGGTATCTTGACGTTCGACGACAAGTCTCAGGTATGTCATATGCATTTCTTCTTTCATAGCACAAGTATAACAATTCTTTATTATTTCTCGTCCTGTCACGTATTTTTTAATAAGGTGTAGGTGAGAGACATGAACAAATTTGCTATCCATTTCATGGTTTCTTGTTGTGGCATCAATATTTATATTTTGTTTGTCGAATTGGTAAGTAAATACATTCGTAATTGTTTTAATCGGATTTATTTTTTAACTTAACCATAATTTATTATTTTGTATAGATATTCGACAAAAATGCTAAATGAAATGAATGAGTTAATACGAATTTACGTGGCATATATTCCACCTGATTCACCTACATCATCTTACTTAAAGTGCTGTGATACAATTATGAAAATTATCAATGAGGCTGGTTACTTATATAAAATAGACCTGAACGAACAGGTGGTCTATTGAAAACAGGTGGTCTATTTTGAAAATCTTCCAATTTGGGAAAATATGAAATCATAAAACCTGATCCGCGGCAGATAATGTCTAACATCAGAATATTAAATTCAATGAAATTATTCTAAAACAAATTTAATATAATTAAATAATGTAGTTTAATAAATTTTATTTAAAATCTTCAATAAATATTCATAAAATCACTTTTCAATTTATACGTCCATATTTTACGATATTCATCACCTAACTGAAAGGCGGATTTTCGTAAAATCTGAATCCTTTTCGTGTTTTCAATTTCATAATAGAGCGGATTTTACGTTTTTGTATTTTACGAAAACAAATTTATATTCATAATAGGAAAATCCGCGGCGGATCGTATTTTACGAAATCGAAAAATTTTCATAATAGGTCCCCAGGAGAATCACCAATACCGTTTGTTATTCATGATCACCACAAAGCAATCGAAACAATATTGGAAAACAAAGTGACAGTTACCCAGTTTGAAAGAGGTATTGATTACCCAGCTTGAAAGACTTAGCGAACATTGGACGGAAATGTTCCCTATAGTATTCCTGGTGCAACTCCCCACATAAGTGGAAAATAACCAGGGTAACGCCTGTTTTCAAAATCGGATCTAGAAATGATATTTCGTACTACCGCGATATTACACCTATATCTGCTATATCTAAGTTATTTGAACTGGTAATATGCAACTCCCTCAGAGCAGCGCTCCGGCGGTATGTATTGCAATATCAGCATGGTTTTATGTCCAAAATATCAACATCGACCAACTGTTGTGTAATATACCGGAAAAAGTCGGTCCATTTTTTTTTTTTTTTTTTTTTTAATCCATGCAATCTTTTCTGGGGCCGAAGCACTCCCTGCTCTTTCGCGGTTGATTTTCCCGTCTTACTTTACGCATCCCTGCCAAATCGAAGACGTACGGCTATAGGACCGATTTAAGTTACCATCTGCGCATTGCATAGCTCCATGCCAGCCTATAGTACTGGACATGGAAGATGGGTCGGCCCATGAGTTTTGCACGCCGATAGGGGGTCGTACTTGTGTTCCTTTTAATCACAAATTACAATCTGTTGATGAAAATTTCCTTTTGTAATTTGCCCCTATCGGGATTCAAACCCGGTACCTCCCGATCCAAACGCCAAAGCTTTAACCACTGTGCCATTTGGTCGGTGGTCCATTTATTTGTTTTCCGCATTGTTCAGTAAGGTCATTAAATTTTAACAAAATAAACACAATTGCGTTCAAAATATGAAAATGCAACCTTGCAACCTCGGAAAATGTACATTTGTTGTCCGTAGTGCTTGTATAACATTTTCATTTCCTCTAAATTTTAGTATATAAGACGAACATTTTATAGTTTTAAGATATATGCTGCGTTTTTTTGAAATATGGTGTTCGAGACCGCGATAAAATATAGGGAAAATACAGGGAAATTTAGGCAAATAAATTTGGAACAACAACTTTAACTAACTTCAAGTCAATCATTTTGACATTTAATTTTTGGTTTATAATTAAACACAATAATATCCAATATTAAAATAAATTAATTAATTTCACCAGCAAACATTAAGATATCCATTTCTTCTTATTAAAAATACAATTCAGTCATTTCATTTTCATTCTTTCAAATTTCAAGTTGTAAATGAAGTAAGGAACAATCAAAAAATTGCGTATTAAAAAAAATTCCCTGTTTCGTCAGTTCAGCAATTATTAAGTTTTTTGATGAACTCGGTTGTACTCTACATAATATCCAGAGTTGTTCAGAGTTGTTGAGAACAAGCATAAATAAACTTTATTCGATAATATAATGCAAGATATTCAATTAGTATAACCTCTTTAAGATTCGATTGAGTAAATCCGAAGCACAAATATTTTAATAATATGTGAATTGTTAAAAAAATCAAATATAATCAAATATAATTTATCGCGGTCTAGAGCAGCTGTTTCAAAAAAACGCAGCAATAGTCATAAACAGTTATTATGGATAGTCATAATCAGTAATTTTAAGTAATATGTAACTAATAATTAAGAATCAAAAATTATTTAAAGTGTTTAAATTTAAGTTGGGTATAATAATTGTGAACCATCAATCTAATAAATAATAAAAGTGTTAATAAAATGTAATAAGCAACAGTGAAGATGAAGTTTAAAATACCCAATCCCCAAACCGCTCCGCACAACATTTTTCCTCCCCGTTTGAGAGAAGAAAACACTTCTGGAAGATTTTTCTTTATGGAACATGGTTAGTAATATAATGGAATATGCTTCATTTAAATGTTCTCATGGATTGTTTGGATGTCTTCTAATATTTTAGTTCTGTTTTAACCTAGATTACTTATAATCTACATATGTACGAGTATATATATACATATAATTTTTTTAATATTGTTGTTTTTGTTTATGTACATTGACGTTGAAAGTAAAGTGTTACATTTCGTAAGGTTTTCAATGTATTATTTTGATTTGAATTGCATTAAAAAATATTTTGTATGATTTGCAGAAATTTAACAGTTTTAAATATTAAGAAAAATTACAATACGAAATGATCTTAAATCTAATTTAATAAGTCTAATTATTTTTTTTTTTGACTAGAAATTAAGTAAATAAATTAGTTAGTCTATGCATAATGTCATTTGGAAGGGAAAAATGTTTTATTGAATATGCTAATAGCTGATTTTCGTAAATCGTATAAATATAATTTTGTTTTATGGCAAATTGTAATGAATTGTGTGATACTTTTATCTATCCTATTCCTCTTCTTGTCACTTCCTTTGGATGCAAGTATTCTTTATGCTATTTAACTGAATCAAGTGATGAGGCGTCTTCGCTCGTATGATTGTTTATTGGATTTGACAGTTGATTAATTTGTGTGTTATAAAAGTTTGGACTCAAAAGATTTGTTGATGAGGTGTCTATTCTCGAATAATTGCAGTGATTATTAACTAAACATGTTGGTAAGGTATTATGATTTCGATATGACTTTTGTGAATCGTTTAATGGTTGATTTGTTATGATTTGAGTGTTTGAGCTCGTTATCTTATTATCTAAGTGTGTTGGAAAGATTACTGAGTTTGAATAACTGTTATGATGTTTATTTGATGATTGATTGCTTGTAATTTGAGTGTTTGGGCTCGTTGATTTATTATCTAAATATGTCAAAAAGGTTTCTGTGTTTGGATGATTATTATGTGGTAGATTTGATATTTGGTTTGCAATTATGTTATGGGCGTCTGGGCTCGTGTACTTATAAACTTAATTCGTTGAAGTGGCGTCTGGACCTGATTGGTTGTTTGCTAATTGGTTTGATAGTTGGTTTATTTGAGTTTGAGCGTCTTGGCTCATTTGCTTATAAACTAAATATGGTGGTTTGGCGTCTGGGCCTGGTTGGTTGTTTGATAATTTGATTAATGGTTGATTGATTTGTGTGTTATGAATTAGATTATGAGCGTCTAGGCTCGTTTGCTTATGAACTAAATTTGTTGATTTAACCATCTTGGGATAATTGAACGATTTGGTTTGGTTTCGTTGATTGATGAATAAATGGATTCTTTGGCTTCTTAACTATATATGATGAATGATCTACCGAATTTAATCGATTTGTGTCATTGATTTGGATTTGTGTTTGTTTTAAACTGTTGGTTTTCAATGATTTAGTTCTCGATTGTAAATTTTGATCCTCGTTGTCACTGTAATGTTGAAATGATCTGATTTGAGTTACATTAGTTTGAAGAATGTCTCGAATTGCTTGATTTGTGTTTATGTTGTTTAATTGTTTGAACTATAGGCCGTTTATTTGATGAGTAGCTTCGCTCAGTTTCTTAATTACCAGGATTGATGGTTGATTGTTATTATTAATTTGTGTGTCAATATTGATTTTTTTGCTGAATGAAAACCAATTACTAGTTTTTGGAATAACAATTTGGGTTTTTTGGATTTGTATGTGTATCTTTCTGGCTCGTACTTGTAGTTTCGCGGTTGCATTGTAAAGTAACTTTGACGCTTGTTTGAAATTTGTTTAATTGTAAGTTTGAGTGTTGATGTTGGTTAAAATTTGACGATTCGTAGTAACTTTTTCGTTGCTTTGGTATAACAGGACTGCTAAAATGACTCCAGGTATTCGGCGATGGGTGATGTATTTGCTTTTTTCTCTCTGTGTTTATTATAGTATGACAAATGTCCCAAGTATGATTAAATTTTCGACAGTAGTTACATCTGATTTGGTATGATCTTGGATATAATTGTTTACTTTCGATCGTTGGTAGGGCGAGTGTTGATGATTCATTTAGCTGTGTTGTTGGTATGCCTATTATCGAGTTGACCATATGCTCAGTTTCTTCAGTTTCGTTTATAATTTCGGTGACACTTTCGGCTTTGCTGGTAAATATTTTATTTTTTATTATGATGTTGTAAAGTCCACGTCTAAATGTTTGCACGCCTTGTAATTCTAGATGTTTGTTGTAAATCTTGTCAATTTGTCCGTATTTGTTTTTAAAGCTGGCCTTGTATTGGTCAAGTGCATCATAAAGTCTGTATCCATAATTTCTGGTTGTTTCGCCATAATATTGTTTCGTTTCCAAAAACTTCCGTTCCAATTCTGCTACAGAATATGTTGGAAAATAAATATCCATAAGCGTTTTTCGCAAAGTTGGATAGTCGTTTATGTCTCTGTGATAAATTTTTATTAATTTGTCGAATAATTGCTTTTCTATGTTGAGAAGTGTTTCATAAATACTGTCTGCAATGGTCAAAAAACGCTTGAGTTCAATTGGTCTGTCTTTTGTATCAGCTCCGCTGAATTCTGGAATAAGTGTGATGCACTTTAATATTTGCAGCTGGTTCATTTTGTAAGATTGTGGTGTGTCGAAGTTCAGTTCCAATAAGAATGCACGTTATGCTGGCGATGGTTCTGATTCCATTTTATTATTTTTGGTGGAAGTCGATGTCATTGTTCTGTTGTTTTCAAATAGTGTCGTTCATTAGATTTTATAAAATGAAGTACATGGATTGTGGATTTTAATATTTTCTACTGTTAAAGAGTTGATAACGATGACTTCCTGGATCTCCTTTTGTGTTATTTTGCTATATGGTTATGATTTGCTCTCAATGACGAGTTAGTGGTAGTTTTTAGTTTTTATGTTGAAAATCGGTATGGCTCGTTCTGGATTGTTGACAGCTCAGTTTTTCTATAGCTTGGTTACATTCTACTTTGATGTGCTTTGTGAATGTCATACGTTTG
This sequence comes from Nephrotoma guestfalica, assembly GCA_963691935.1. Lineage (NCBI taxonomy): Eukaryota > Metazoa > Arthropoda > Insecta > Diptera > Tipulidae > Nephrotoma > Nephrotoma guestfalica. Next base: position 86,579,357 of record OY829915.1, on the reverse strand, counting down.
TTTGACCGCAGGATCCTGTGCAGCGTCAATGTTGTGCGGAGCGGTTTGGGGTATTTTAAACTTCATCTTCACTGTTGCTTACTACATTTTATTAACACTTTTATTATTTATTAGATTGATGGTTCACAATTATTATACCCAACTTAAATTTAAACACTTTAAATAATTTTTGATTCTTAATTATTAGTTACATATTACTTAAAATTACTGATTATGACTACCCTTAATAACTGTTTATGACTGTATCTTAAAACTAAAATGTTCGTCTTATATACTAAAATTTAGAGAAAATAAAAATGTTATACAAGCACTACGGACAATAAATGTACATTTTCCGAGGTTGCAAGGTTGCATTTTCATATTTTGAACGCAATTGTGTTTATTTTGTTTAAATTTAATGACCTTACTGAACAATGCGGAAAACAAATAAATGCATCGACTTTTTCCGGTATATTACACAACACAACCTCAACGAATTTATTAGCTATTCTATTACATAAATTATGAACTAGAAATAAGTTCTGTGAGTCTCCACATTGATAAATAAATCTCTTTAATTTCATCGAAAGCAACTAAAGACCTATGGGTGACTTTCGTTGGAAACACGAGCTTTACGAAGCGCGTCGAGATATGTGTGGCTAGAACTATACTCGGTTTTATCAAACGGCGGACGGGCTTCAGTTTTGATTTCGAGACAATTAAAATCCTGTATTAGACAGTCAAGTCGACTTGAAAATACGAATGGATATAATAATCATAATCTACCAAGCCAGGTAAACATACAGCATTACCGCCATATTTCACTTGATCAAGATTTATAACTTGGCAATGTTAGAAAATAGGTACGGTTTGTTTAAGAGTACTTTAATTTGTAATCGCTTACTAGACCAAATCGATGCACTGGATGTATTAAATTCAATGAACTAGTGAATATCGTGTCTAAGAGATTCACTAAAATTAACCATTTGTTTGATTTTTGTTTAAATAAAGGCAACTGTATGCCCTCATTGATTTTATTATTATTAATCACTTATTTTTATAATTTTAATTTTCAAAATATGGATTTCTTGCTTTTGCATTTTAATATAATTTCAAGTGAAATTTGTAGACCTATTTCAGTGTAAATAAATAAATTAAATATATTTTCGTTTGGCTGAATTTAAATTAAAAATGGATGATGATGATATAATCAATTGGTGTTTCCACAGAAAGAAGGAGCCGTCAATTTGCTAATACCTTTACCATTACGAAATCCTGATTAAGTCGTTTTTATTTAATTTCTTCTAAACTATTTTAAGATTTAATATCAACAGGTACAAGTTTTTATTATATAACCATTGTAATGATCTTGCGCTAGCGGAATTTTTACTACAATTTTTACTAAGAACAAATTGATCAGTTAGGTATGTGTAACCGGGTCCTTTTTCACAATACTATAAAATCCTGTGCCATATAACTTCTTATGTTTTGAATAAAGAGGGCGGATCATTCAATATAAATTAACCAATCAAATCGATGTCATATCTTTTACACTTTTTAATAAATGTTATTTAGTTTTTAACACTGTACTTCGTGCCTTCTAAGGATTTTCATATATTGTGAATCTTTGAATATATTATTTCACACCGCAACCATAAAAAAATACCGGTCTTTTTATTCCTAAATTAACATTTTTTAACACAACACATCAATAAAATATTTTTGTAAAGGTTTAAAATTTGAACCACTAACTTTAATAAGCAGCCATGTTCTCTAGTCGAGACTGCTAGTGAAGTTCCTCTCTAGTCGAAACTTCTACCGAATAAACCGTATATCTTTCAAATGAATCAAACGGATTAATATCTGATAAACGGAATGGCTGAGTAAAAAGACAATTTCTAAGTCAGTCATAACTAACTAACATCATATGATTTTTTTCGGTAAAAAATGCTAGACAACCAATTAACGCTGATAGCTCATAACAAACTTTGAAGATCAACCTTATAAGTTATGATTTGGGATAAAAGCTGTGTATACCACCATATTGAGTTTAAAGATGTTAATTTTCTAATTTAATAATTTAATGAAACCTAGAGAGTGCCTATGATTTTGACTTGCCATAATGGTCGCCTGCTCTGATACAAGGTGACCCCTCCCCTATGATGATTTCCTTGAATTTGTTTTGATTTTTGTTTTGTTTTATTTTTCTAGAAGATATGTCGATTGCGGATCCCGGTCGAAATTGCATATTTTAAAACGGCATTTTAAAAAACGGCATTTCTCGAAACTGCATTTTTCAAAACGGCATAAGGTTCAAAATAGCATTTTTCAAAATTGCATATTTCAAAACGGCATAAGGTACAAAACGACATAGGTAGAAAACGGCATTTTTCTAAATGGCATTTTTCAAAACGGCATTTTCCAAAACGGCATTTCACAAAATTGCATATTTCAAAACGATATAGGTACAAAACGAAAATTTTCAAAACGGCATTTTTCAAAACTGCATTTTTCAAAACGACATTTTACAAAATTGCATTTTTCAAAACGCCTTTTCTTAAAACGACATTTTTCAAAAAGACATTTTTCGAAACTGCGATTTAAAAAATTGAATATTTCAAAACGACGTATAGGTACAAAACGGCATTTTCATAACGACATTTATCGTTTATTCAGGTTCTTTTAATACATACATACATATAAATACCTAATAATTCGTTGTTCGTTGCTGCTGAAATATTCGATACATTTAAGTAGGCATTTTCGTTGCACTTCACCCACTGTTTCTAAGTAACATCAAATTAATAAAACTATTACAAACCGTTTTTAACGTAATATATACATAGCAGGTGTCATATGTATAAATATATACCTGAGCTTCTGATGTAACCGTATTATATAGGTGCGATAAACATAAAATTGTTGTGATTTCTTAAAAATGTACTATCTTGGGCAGGACCATAAATAGGAAAAACCCTCAAACAAAAATTGTAGTGGCGACGTACGTTAATAACGCTACATACCTTGAAACTAATATCTTAGAATCTAATTTTTCGATAAATCCGATAAATTAAGAAAATAATTGCAGGAGATGTATTCCAATATGGAGTAATCTGGTACGACCGTGCAATTGTAGTAACTACCTATAACTTCGAAACTCTATATAAAAATGTAGGTGAAGGGGAATATTATATGCATACTAAATCTTCAAATAATTTGTAATTCCAATGAAGGTAAATTTTTCTTATAAATTAATTTTACTCGTAAATTCAAGTCTACCACAGGAACATGTGAAGTTTGATCTTAATCGACTAAGAAATAGACGAGTCCCTTTTCATTTGGCTTTATGCTAGAATTTGATCCAGGAATTGTTCAAAAATTTCGTTCATACCTGTTGGTCATATTCCAGAAATTAATGAAAAGATAATTCTAGATTTATAATCGATTGAAATATTTCATTTTATCTTGTGCAGTTTTGAAAAATGCCGTTTTGTACCTATGCCGTTTCGAAGTATGCAGTTTTGAAAAATGCAATTTTGGAAAATGCCGTTTTGAAAAATGCCGTTTCGTACCTATGCCGTTTTGAAATATTCAGTTTTGAAAAATTCCGTTTTGAAAAATGCAGTTTTGAAAAATGCCGTTTTGAAAATTTCCGTGTTGTACCTATGCCGTTTTAAAACATGCACTTTTGAAAAATGCAATTCTGAAAAATGTTGTTTTGAAATATATCATTTTGAAAAATGCCGTTTTGAAAAATGCCGTTTTAACCCTTATGCCGTTATGAAATATGCAATTTTGAAAAATGCAATTTTATACCTTATGCCGTTTCGTACCTTATGCCGTTTTGAAATATGCTGTTTTGAAAAATGCAGTTTTAAATTATGCAGTTCTGAACGGATCCCGTCGATTGCACATACAATATCAAAAAATCTCAGGGATAACGGTAAACCCGATTATTGTATTATTGAAAATATTATTTTTAGCCTATTTCAGTATCAACTGAAAAAATAAAAATCATTGTTGTCTCAAAAAGTTGGAGAGCTCTCAGTTTTAGCTCCGAAAAGAATGATTTTAATTGTCAAATTTAAAATTTAGTGTAGAAGTATGGAATAGAGCAATACACATCGTAACCTAACACTCATAATGAAATGGACGAAGCAGTAGGAATGCTTCGAAGTGAAAGACGCCAAGCCGATGTTGTCCATCATTTTAATTTGTGCCTTAGCGTTATATGCAGATTATGGCAACGGCAATGTACGACTGGGAGTCCGCCGTAGCATCCAGGTCGAGTAAAATTAACAACTTCAGCACAGGACCGTTATATTCAACTGTAGTCTGCAGTATTGTATGTGTAATCGATATATCTTCTAGAAACAAAGCACAAAACAAAAATCAAAACAATTTCAAGGAAATGGCAACCTAAAAACCATGTGTTCCATTTACAATTTTGATGTGTATTACCACTTTTTATTTATATGATATACCGTTTTACGACGTGTTAACGGCAATTAATAGCGAAAATTCGTACCAGTATTTTTGACTCAGGATTTTCGGTTATACCCTTTCTACTATCAGTCGCGGACACCCTACAATTTTTAAGGAATAACATAATAGGTAAAATTATGTAGTTAATAAAATGTGAAATTTTAACTTTTTGTTTCACATACATATAAAATTACTTGATTTGTGAAAAATAATCATGTTGTTTATAGTGTGCGGATGGAGATCAAATGCAAGCGATAAAATTCATCCAAGGGATGAAACGAAATAAAAAATATTTTTCATATCACATAACTTTTTGTGAGGCAATTATGAACAAAATCAACACAATTTTCATTTTGAATTTTACGCCTAAATTCTAATGGCGTTTCTAAAAGTTTGTGTTTATTTCGTATGATTGAATGATAAAGCACATACAGGAGTAATAGGGCACCCATGTTTAGCAACCCCTTTTCAAAGAAGATGTACGAAAATAAATGAAAAAACAAAATGCTGTACATTGTTGTTGTATATCAACTGATAAGAAGATAAGGGCAAATTTATTAGATGTGACACAAAAGAAATAACAAAACAAAATATGTCATCTAAGATGGTAAAACTTTTTTTTTACAAATTTGTATTAAAGTATTGTGTTGTTCTGCTCCATATTTTATGTTGCTGTTATCGGTGTGTATCCATAAATATTAGAACATGCATAGGATGAAATTTTATATAGATTTTTATTGTTTTATGATTTACGATTTATGGATGACTACCATAATATTTATGATAATGATGAGGTTTAATAATTATTTATCCTTTTATATGGTGGTTAGTTTTTATATATGTTATCCTTTCGAACGGATATTTTATTTCTAAACGGACAAAATTCGATTCGATATTGATAATGCTATACTATTCTAGGTCAAAACGAATTGAGTGAAACTAAAAGTTTATCGTATATAAGAAATATATGAGGTTACACATATTCTATTCTCAGTATAATGTAACGAATCGATTTTCAATAAATCAACGGTGTATGAACAAAGTTTAAATACACGAGAAAATAGAATTAGAGTTGGCAGGTATTATTATTTACAGCAGTATTATGGGATCAGATGTCAAGTTGGTAGCATGGTCTAAATTTCATAAAAGTCTAATCCGTTTATTGCATTTATAGTACGGCACACGGCACCTCAAGGACCATAAATAATTCTTAAACCAACTCAAATTCAAAAACATACACGCACATTCAACTCATTGTACTTGACAGTTTATAACATATATATATATATGTGTATACTATACATAATATAGGAAAGAAGAAAGAAAATTTTACTTATCCCCTTCACCACTCGTTATCTTACGATCATTTTACGTTCAGTAGCACAAAACCAAATTATCCAGTTTATTTTAATAATTCCTTAATAAAAAAGGGTTGCGAAAAAGAAGAAAATTAACATTAATTTAAATTAAATCACAAGATAAAAAAATAATTCTTTAGGGAAAAATTTGTATCCCATCACCAAAATATCTAAAATTCATATACAACAATAGGGAGCAGAGGGTAGCGGAGAGATAAAAGATAAACAAAAAACAATATTTTTAAATTTAACATTTTACCATAAGTTCGAAACAGTTAAAATGTCTAACCCCCAAAATTTATAAAACATCACTTTGGTAACACCCTCAAAAATGCTTTTGTGTAGTTACTACCACTTCAGAATCTTCAAATAACCCAGCAACAATTTTGTTTTGAAATTGTGCATTGCAGAAATTAAAATGGCACTTTGCGGAGAAGCTGCGGTACGTTTTTTTTAAATCCGGATCAAAGTTGTTTTCCTCTGTGACTAATTACCTTGATTGCAGATCATTATTACTTACACAGATTTGAAACACTCAACATTTTTTAATTGATTTGTTGCTTTGGAAAGCAAATCTAGAATTAAAATTACAGGAATGTGACCCGTACTAATTAAAATAAATGAAGCGATGCTCTGGTGATTAATGATGGAAATTCTACAAAATTTATGTGAAATACAATACAGAAAGTCCACTTGGATTACAATAAATATATGTAGAATTTAACGAAGGGTTGAAAATTTTAAAGCACGTTCATTGTATACAATAATAATGATGATAGTAAATTATTAGGGTCTAACAACTAACACTTATTGAAATAATTACTTTATACAAATCACAATTTATTTGATTAAACCCATACTTGATTAATTACATTGCCTCGGCTAATTTAATATACAATTAACTTAAATGAAAATTTTAGGCGTATAATACATTAAATAATAAGCTAAATTTAGCTTCTTATCTTCTATTTGAGTATAATGTTAAAAGCTCAAATACTTATTCTAATGTCATGGTGAATTGTGATTCAGGCCGATGTAAAATTACAACCAATAATTTAATAAAAAAACAAAGGCAATTTTTAATGATAGCGTTTATTACAAAAAATTGTTTAAGAGATTGCATAAACCAACGCAAGGGAAAATGTACAAAGTAAACAGTGCCTCAAAACCGCAACGGTTGTTCACTAGACGCTGCATTAAGATCCAGCCATGCAGTAAGTCACTTTAGATATTAACGTACGCATGTTAAGAATGATAGGTGACGGATTGTGCCCCAAGTACGCTGGTTTACAATTTAATCTCGCAAAAACGTTATGCTAGGAGGGGGTTCAATAAGTTTAGTAAGTCTCTATGAAATAGCGGTATTAGAAATTTTTTTGTTTTCTTATTTTTATATCTTTATTTATTCTACCGACAAAAATAATAAGAGAGGTGAATATGTTGTGGAATACATAAGACTCCCTTTTACCACGAATATATATAATACATAGGTCCTACCACTTCCAGTACATATATTTCCAACATATTTCGCAAGTATCTCCCAATTTATTAATAAAAGCTTCAGTATGAAGTTTCATCCCGATAGTCAATCCGTCTGGACTCTATACCGGATTTTGATGAAAAAAATTTTAAATCAAAATTTGTCATTTTGACATTAATCAATTTTTGTTTGAAATTGAATTTACAATCTTCTTTTAATCGCAAAAATAAAAAGCTTCAATAGAGCCGCCATTTCCAGTGAAACGATATCGGCTAAGAGACCTCCCATGTTATGAAAAAACTAAAATAGGAAGTTTCATCCCGATCAGTCAATTCGTGTGGGCTATAGAGAGGTTATTTTTGTAGAAACACAAATTTTTGTCAAAACTCGTAATTTCTGCAAAAATATTGGAAAACTGTAGGTGGGATTCCGGTAGTGTTAAATTGTATGTGGGACGGAATTTTGTATAGTAAAATAAAATATGATTGAAAAAGTAAATTTAAAAAAAGATCTCATCACTTTCCGTCTCATCAAACCGGAATCTATGTGCTATAATGTGGACCGATATTGTCGCAAATTTAATTTATAATATTTTAGTTCATAGTCGGTTTTCTCATAAATGGAAAGTATACAAAATATTTGCAAAAAACAAAGAAGCTCATCTGGAATCAGCTCATCTCCACTTCCAGTGGATCAATTTCGGTCAAAAATCACTGGAAACTTCATGTTGTTCCTCAATCCGTCTGGGTCGTAGACTCATAGGGAGGACACAGACATTTAACCACACATACACGCAGAAAACTTTTCGGATTTCGGTGATGTACGGAAGGAAAATCTGATATATATTATTTATATACAACACGCCGTAGCGTGTGTTTAATTGTTGTACGTGAGTTGCGTAAGAAAGTCTGTACGGGATAACTGAAACCGGTGCTACATCTATGTCAATCTTTTTGTATATCTGTAAATGTGGTTTTAATCCGTGTAATATATCCATTTGCCGCCAACAAATTAACACAAAAACCAATTGTTAACAAAAAATTAACAAACAATTCAGATTTTTATGTAAGAACGAGACAGTAAATAAGTGCGAGGTGACAGGGTACTAATTTGAACAAGTTAGATTCTTCAGGTAAGTATTCGTTTCTAAGAGTATTTTTATCCTACTAAAAAAGTTATGGAAAATTGTTATTGTATTAGAATATATCGCCAGTTGCACTATTCTGGATTTCGCTGGGAATAGAGAATCGTAAAAAATATTTACAAAGCATTTTTCTTAAAATTATTTCTTTCTGATATACTGGCGTACTCGTAAACAGTTAGTGGAAACATCTTCGGGAATAAAATTGTATAGGGAAATGTTTTCCTTTCCAATTTGGATAGAGAAATAATTTCCAATTTATAAAAATTTAGATCATACATGATTCAGCAGGCCAGAAAGAAACAATTTTCACCAAAGAAAATTCAACCCGGATCCTTCGATCAAGCGCGTATCACAGCAAAATTTAATTTTTATTTGAAAGTAGGATTTTCATGCGTTCGACCAATAATAAATTTCCACCTTCCAAACCTCTCGTAAAAGAATGTTGAGAATTACCTTATATGTTATTAATATTATTATTTATTTGAGTATGATTTCGGTGAATTATTTGAGAAAGAAGGAGAACGCCTTGAAGCAATATTTATCAGTATTAAAAATTAACAGAACATAGGTTCTACTATGGCCGTTAAAATAACGAATTTAAATGTCTAATAGTTTATGGCGCAAATAAGCCTAGGAAGGAACGTTTGCGAACATTCTGGACACATCTACCATAGTCATTAAACTTTTTATACTTTAATGACTAAAGTTTCACCACAGTATAAAATTACGGCAAATCCGGGAAATTAGTGCGGCTATGGAGAACTTTATTGAAAAATTGAGTTCGAAGAGTCTATACTAGAAAAACCAATGAATAAATATGAGATGGTGGAAATAGTTCTCGGGCTATAACTGAAGCTTTCTGTATGGCGCAATTTCCGATTGCTATAAATCAAATAGGACGGATCAAAAGTTTGATCGACAAAATAAAAAATTTAATCAACGTAGTCAAAACCAGGAGAAACTGGAAACATCAACATACGATGGAACAATTTCGTTCGGAAATTAAATTCAAATTAAGTAAATTGAATTAATATCAATTATATATTTAAAAAAAACATTTGGATTGAAGTTAATAATTCACAAAACTGTTTTCTGAACTGAAATTAAAGCCTTAATATTTGATAGGTAAATACCACCCCAACATTCAATCCCGTATTGAAGGTAAGAATCATTTATGACCTTAATGTGATGCTCAACTTACTCTGTAAATTATACACATGCTCTCTAAAATTTAGTTGCCGAGTCTAAGTCTAACCCGAGATATTTAAAGGAGATCACGGTTTCGTTTGCAACGCAATGTAAATCACAAATATTCCGAGTATAAGATACTGAATGATGAATGAGATTTGAAGTAGAATCATGAATTGTACCACCTATGCAACAGTTCATTAGTTTGGACTTGCAGCTCAGTATCATATTATACACGTAAAATCATTTTTTTAGCAAAACAATATATTGATATAGACTGCGGCCCAATTCAAGACTTGTTTTGTGGAGAACGACTTATATTAAAGTCTACAATTATAGTCTCCTCTTGAGTAGACTAATCAAATAAGTCTTCAATAAGTCTATTCGAAGGAGATTTTCAAATATAGCGATTACATTGGACGCGATTAACGAGTCTTCAGCAGGCTATGGAGATCAACGTTTTTGACATTTAGAAATGTCGCAGTCACGTCGAGTATATCGAGTATATCTAGTAAAATCACGAAATACGTAACTATATACATACACAAAAACTATTTCAACTTAAGCACTTAGAAAACGAAAACTAAATCTGAAAACGACTGTTTATTTGGAAAATTATAAATTCAAAACTAAACCATAATCCACTTTTACCAATGCAATACACTTTATATTGTTTGAATTTAGAAGAATAATTCATAAATCTTAAATATTATGGTCAACAATCAATGATAATTATATCACCAAGCTAGAAGAAAAACTTTCTTCTACATGTCTACCTAAAAATCATATACATACGTTTATTAATTTACATTCTCCCGAATCAACTAAAAATTACATTGAGTTAAAGGATTGTCATCGATCTAGAAAATATAAAATCAACTAAGTACAGCAATATATTATTGTACTTAGTACGACTATCTGTAATTCTAAAAATCAAATTAATAATAAAAATTGTTCTAAACGTCACAGTGGTTAAAGCTTTGGCGTTTAGATCGGGAGTTACCGGATTCGAATCCCGATAAAGAGGCAGGATGAAAGACGGATTTTTTTCATCATCTGATTAAGATCGGCGATGAAATTGAACACAACTATGGCCCTCTGAGTTATGTAATGCGTAGATGCTTCTACGTAAATCGGACCTTTAGCCGTACTTCCCCGATTTGGTAGGACGAGAAAAGCGAACTGCGAAAAAGTTGAGAGTGCTTCGGCATCAGAACAGATTACAAAGATTAATAAATATATAAATCGTTCGCAATAAACTTACACCCCAATTGTCATAGTCGTCTCACGTCACTTTAGACGACTATAGTCAAGTCACTTCATTTTTACTATTATCATAGTCGTTTCTTACACCTACACTCATTTTAGTCGACAAATGTCACTTCAATTGATATTCTTGTCGCATCAATTTTAAAAGTGAGAGGAAGTGACTAGTAGTTAAAATGGAACGTAAAAGGATATTTTATTTATAAATAATTATTGTTCATGTAATGTTTTTAATATTTTGTTGATGTAAAAATATAGTTAATAATTTGAAGATATTTTTTTTAGTTTGAAAATTACAAATTGTAAACAGTTTGAAATGCTAGTAAAACTGATGGAAAAAAATACGAATATAGCAAAAGGCTTCATGAGTTTTGGAAGCACTACTTCCACACTACTCATTTTAACGTGAATAATTTTTATATAATTAAAACAATTTATTATACAAAAACTGATTATATGTACATGGGTTTTATATTTAACAATTAAAATACAAAATAATTTTGACAAATAATATTATGTCAAACTATCAGGCAATTACTAGTGTTGCCAGATATTTTCATAATTGTCGGCGTGGCGATTGAATCGACTTCAACAATACCAATTTTGTCGCGACGTGACACGACTCTAGTGACTTCACTTGAAATGAGACGACTTCGACAATTGGGGTGTTAATATTTAAATTAGTGAAGATACAAAATTTTTATTAATCTACAATTCACTGACATCTATTAAAAATTAGCATAATAATTTTCCGATTTCCTCCATAACCACGTAATTATCAAAATTTTTATATAAGAATATTCTTGCCACTACACTAATTCAATTCTTTAAAGGAAGTTATACAGTTATCATAATAAAATCTATTTCATATATTTTACTAATACATAACTTAGTTAACTGAGTATAATTAAGTATGTGTATGGCAGTTAACCCAAAATAGATCTTTAGATTAATATGAGAGAGAAAAATGTGTTACGCTGTAAGGGTTCCGAACTCCAGTACCGGCGGCTTTAGGGAGTGGGCAAGCAGGCTCCCTCCCAGTCGTCGACATCTAGTTGCTGCAAGGTTGCTTAAGTGGGCCCTTGGCCGGGGTAACAGAAAATGCGACAAGATTCAATAACACGAATGAGGACGGGGTCTTTAAAATGAGTGGAATACTTCAGCGATCTACGGGAGTAAAGCAAGCGATTTACGGAGTGATATAAATCGAGCGATCGGGTTTGCTTACATCTCTACTTAAAGTACCGAAACAAACTCAGATGTGAGCATTGTGACTTTTTTAGTCTAGAAACCAGAATCACGGGAGTGATCAGAGTTCGTACCCAGAAATTACAATCACGGTGCAGTTAAAGCTTATTAGTATTATTCGGACATTGTACGAATCAGCTATGTATCAGAGGAGTATAACCAGCATGATTGTAGTATCAATCCTTACTTACTTGTCTGGGAGCAGGACCAACTTAGCTCAAAATAGGTAAAGCCGAACCGTTAAGATAATGCATTCAACGCCAGATAAGAATGAGGACAAGCCTTAAAAAAAGGAGCAAAATACCAGCGCCACTTATTGTCGATACCAGAGAAATTAACAACACGAGTTCAACCCAATTTGAGGATAAACCAATTGGCCCAGAAGAAGGATGACAGAAAGTGAAAGAGAAAAGAAGGCCAAAAACAAGAAGATGATTACAGAAAAGTTAAAGTAGTCCCGACGCTGAATACTCTTGGTGAGAAGGTGTCGAATATAAGCCAAACTCTTAATGGAAAACTGCTGCTAGAGCTACAAACTACAGGGGACCAGCCACAGACCTCAATATACCAGTGTGCCAGACAAACCGAAAACCCTGAAATAAAATGAAATTATGAAATTAAATATGTTATAGTGCTTTCGCGAATTGTGTGAGTAAGTCGATCGCCATCCTTACCTATCTGTGATAAAACAATTCAAAAGTATCTCACTACTGCTCCCGCATGTTCTGTAAAGTTGTTTGATCAAGAGAGTCATTTGTCCCAGCACCAACTCGATTGTGGACTGGAAATATTAAATAACGAGAAGAATGATGTACCACCAGTCACTGAGGAAGAGGTTCTGAAGGCGTGTTCCAGAGTGGGTAGCAATAAAGCCCCTGCCTGGAGTTCCTATTGAAGTCAGAGGTTAAAAAATACCCAAACATCTACAAAAAAGTATACACTGGAAACTTAGCTGAGTATAACTTTCCTACTGCTCCTTCCAGCAGTAACTTGTATTGATCCAAAAGGTGGTAAAGGTGTTGGATAATGCAGGCAAAATCTTTGATAAAATTGTATTTAACCGGCTACAAGAAGCAATAGTCAGAGCGGGGAACCTGGCAGAGGATCCGTCTGGTTTTCGGAAGGCGCGTTCAATGGGCGTAAATAACGCAATCAACTCGGCCAACTGGAGCTGCATATTTAATGCACTTACCAAGATGGGGGTACCGAAATACTTTCTGAGAGTAGTTGAGAGCTACTTTAGGGAAGAAAACAACTTACGAGGTGGGGTTCCTCACGGATCTGTGGTTTCCGCAAAACATAGGGTGGATATTGTGGTGATTTGTTAAAGGATGAACATACTGATCAAACAGTGGTTAGCATCTGCTAGTATGCAACTAGCAGAACATAAAACAGAAGCAGTTCTTTTCGCTGGCAGAAAAGTAATGGAGCTTAAATTTTGGTTATTTATTTATTTAAAGAAATCTATTCTGTGATTTACATGTATGATTTCAGAATTTAATTTCAAACAAAAATATTAAAAAATAAAATAAAGAAAATTAAAACATAAAAATATAAATCAAATTTTGATTTAACAATTAAAAATTTAAAAAATAATTCTTAAAGATATTTTTGAACTTGTCCTTTGATAAATTAAAGTCAAATAGGTTGTCGACGATGTTGAACGATTTAGACGAACTATTAATGGGGTTATTTTATCCATAGTTTGTGGAATGATGTTCTAGTGCTAAAAATTCATGGTTTCGAAATGTTCTGCAAGACACATGAATTGATATGTTTTCCAAAATGTATGCTGAATCAGTGTGACCAAGCAAAACGTTACCAATGATCGCCGCACCTAAGAGAAGTCGTCTATTTTCAAGCGTGCATATTTTGTAATCCGTGCATCTTGTTGAGTATGGAGATAACCGAGCCACATTTTCATGGAATGGTAAATTGTGGTCGTAATTCGAGTCACTTTTCTTTAACAAGACAATCAGAAACTTCTTTTAGATGCTTTCAATTCTTTTAATGTGTACAGACCAGTACAGCGTATTCCAGTTGAGACGGACTGGTTATGATTGAATGGTTAGGAATTTTGGTAATAGTCGATTCCAGACTCTCATATAAGACAGATCTCACCACTTCCTGCGAGAGAGCAAGCAGTGTTAATAGGGCACTTCCACGAATAATGCCGAAAACAAGCGGAAGAGTTTTTCTCACCAACGTCGTTACATCTACCTTATGACGTATAAGGCACTAATTTGAGCCAATTCATTAGAGAAGGAAACGTTCAGACAAAGAGTAGCAGCAGTTCAGAGGCTAAGCATTTTGTGGGTATTATACGCTTTCCGGACGGTGTCCAATGACGCTACCTGTATTCTTGCGGGAATGCTCTCAAAAGAGCTTCTGACTAAGGAGCACCAAGCCACGTGCCTGCGTCGTAACTAGAGAACAAAACAACATAAACAAGAGGATAGTACGGTTTGGAACCATGACCGTATGACACAGGCGATGGAGTGAGTCGACTAAACGTTGATGGACCCATCGCCTGATCCCATCGATAGAGGCGTGGTTGAATAGGCAACATGGAGGGGTGGATTATAGGTTGCTTTAGAGCATACTTATTTAGATTTCAACACGAAGAGACACCAGGCTGTCCTTTATGCATCGAAACACCGAAGAATGCGCATTTGGCATTCGAGTGCTCATGATTTACTGAAACTTACGAAATAGTCTCACGGATTAGGAGGCAGCCTAGGCTGAACCTATCTTGTGAAGCAATACCTAACTATAGTTCCACAGGGCTGAGCCGCATAGTTTACCGGGCGGCTAGAGGTTTGGCCGGTAAGAATCCGACACTCTCACTTGCTTATTATAAGGGCACGTGAAACCTTTTCCATTTTACCCTCCTCTGCTCAGGAAAAAAAGGTCTTTAGATACCCCAATTCGTTTTGGCTACAACTTCGTATTGCAATTATCCGATATCTCAACATGAAGAATGCGCACTCGTTCACAAATATGGGGAACTGTGTTTACGAATGCGTAGAAAGGTACTCAAGTTGCATAAGAATCATTTGAGTGAGTCGATGTGAGTATTTTTGTGAAAATGGAAAAAATCCAGTATCGACCTGTCATTAAAGATTTAATTTTGAAAGACAATACGCCTACTCTCACACCTCAGTGGTGGCCATGATGAAAATCCGCGAACTATGGTTTGAACTGCTTCATCACTCTGCTTACTCACTAGATATAGCGCCAAGCGACACTTTTTTGTTTGCTAAACTAAAAGTTACGATCAGAGAACAGCGAATTTCGTCGAATGAGGAGGCCAAGGCCACCAACAACTACTTTGCAGAGAAATACGCTGAGTATTATTTAGATGGGTTGAAGAAATGGGAGCATCGTTGGGAGAAGTATATAGACTTACAAGGAGACTATGTAAAGAAATTCAAATAAATTTGAAGAAAAATAATAACTTAACTGATTTTTGGAGAACTTTCTCCAAAAATCAGTTAAGAATCCCATTTTCATCCAACATACCCAATCCCAACATAATCGGCAATGAAATGACTTGAGTTCCATTCCAGGTGGCCATGTTAGAGAACTTCTTCCAAAATCATTTAATAATCCCATTTTAATCCAACAAATCAAACATACCCAATCCCAACATAATCGGTTAATAAATGGCCTGAGTTCCACCCCAGATAGTCATATTCCAGAACTTCTTCCAAAAATCATTAACGAATCTCTTTCCATCTAACATACCCATTCCCATCATAATCGTTCTGTCCCAGGTGGCCATATTCCATAACTTCTTCCAAACATCATTTAAGAATCTCATTTCCGAATAACATACCCAATCCCATCACAATCGGTTAGAAAATGGCCGAGTTCCGTCCCAGGTGGACATATTCCAGAACTTCTTCCAAACATCATTTAAGAATCACATTTCCGATCAACATATCCAATCCTATCAGAACTTCTTCCAAAAATCATTTAAGAATCCCATTTTCATCCAGCATACCCAATCCCATCATAATCGGTAGGAAATGGCTGAGTTCCGTCCCAGGTGGTCATATTCCAGAAGTTCTTCCAAAAATTATTTAAGAATCCCATTTTCATCCAGCATAGTCATCCCATCATAATCGGTTAAGTATTGGAAGCACTGAATTTGTTTTACAAAAATTTGATTTTGAAATGCAAAAATTTACGAATTTGAAATTGCATTTGTTTTAAAACTATTTGAATTTACTTTGAAAAAACACAAATTTGCTTTGCAAAAAATTGGGGTTGATTTGTAAAAACTTGTGAATGAACTAAAAAAATATGAATATCATTTGCAAAATCGTGAATTTGAAGTGCAAAACCTATATTTCATGTCATCAGCACGGCACACACACTTTAATAGAATGTGAATTAAAATACTCCAACCGTATACAAATTATATATTGCTTCTGATTAAATTTGAAACTAAAAGTGTATTGGCCTTTGGAAGAAACAAAACAAGTTGTACCCTAATAATTTTTATTTTCCCAATCCAAACTAAGTGAAAATTATATTTTAAAATATTCTATAAAATGTACAGTAAAAATAAAAAATCTAATAAATTTTTCTCCCCAATTTTTGATGATATTTTCCTTTTTTTATATATGCTCTTAGAATTCCTATTGTTTGACTTAAGATAAAATCATACATTTTTAAGCAGAAATTGTATCCTCAAATCCAAAACACATAATCGGATTGGCAGGGTCGGATTTTTATTTTGTATAGTAGCTTAAACAGCTTGAAACTGAATATAGGGTAGTACATAGCAAAGATAAGTATTTATTACTTAATGTATTTATCACTTTCTATACGGTGTCCAGAACTGTGCTAAAAATTGTGATCACGATAATTTTTAATCACGTAATAGTAATTAAATTGAAAGGAAGTTAAATTTAACAATTTTATTTCAGTGCACGAATGAACTCTTTCCACGCTGTCGTCTGGTCTTTATATAAATAATTAAGAGGTGTTAGCTGGGTGTTATTTTTTTATGTGTATTGTTTACTCGCGATTGCTGATTATTGAATATATATAACTAAATAATTTCATAATAATCTAACGACGTTTTATATCACATTAAACGCGCAAAGCACTTACGATATGCAGTATTATAACTTACGCTCATTATTCATGTCTACAAGACATGGTATACACAAGTAGACGGAAAAAAAACTCGAATGAAATCGCCATAGTAATCAAAAGTAGTATAGCGAAAATACAAAAATTGTAGATTCCAACCGATTCAAACCCGTATATCTAACTTTAGGCGTTTTTAATTATATATTTTCAATAAAGAGAAGAAAGCACACAGCAAAAAATAACCGAAATATTATTTTTCTACTTTGCTATTCGGTTGTGCTTTAAGTTTTTATAATTTTTGTTTTTAATTTATTGCTTGACTAGTGAGTATAATCCAAAACAAGCACAACAACAATACTTATGGTATGGATATATTATTTACAAAATCAACAACCGACAATACCAATGGAGATGGGAAATCATGAAAATGAACGGAAGAAATGAAAAAGGAAAAAGATGGAAATTTATTAAAAGTTACAAAGTGGATTTTTGTGCTTTTTGATGGAAATAACTGAGAATATTTTTTGGTTGATTTTTTGTTAGTTTTGATTCATTCAGTGTTTGTATTGTAGTGGTGAATTTGATAAGTAAACGATTTGGAAGTTCTTTTGATGAAAGATGGTGAAAAATATTTTTGTTTTTAAGGTTGAATTGGTAAATTGTTTTTATCGAAAATTAAAATTTGTCTGTTAATAATTTTAAAAAAAATTATTTACAATAACTACATCTACATTAAATTAATATGATTTTGTGTTAATGGGTTTTCTGATTTAGTGAATTGGTGAAGCACTAAAAAACTAATTTAATTGTCAAAATGCTAAAATTTTGCACTACATTTTTAGGTGCAGTAATTTTTGAACTTGAATTACTACGAGGGCGGATTGAAAATGAAGCTACCTAAGTAGGAAAACAAAATTTTTTTTTTCCAAACACCATTTATTTCTCAACATAGTCTCCATTTAGTTCGACACACTTAGTAAGACGATATTCCAACTTTTTTTATACCATCTGAATAATACGATTTCGGGAACCCCTCAAAATACGCGTTAGTTTCGATAATCACTTCTGCGTCTGAGATGAATCTTTGTCCTGCGAGCCATTTTTTCAAGTTGGAACAGGAAAAAGTTACTCGGAGCTAAATCTGGACTATAAGGTGGATGATCAACCAATTCGAAGTGTATTTCACGTAATTTCGTTTTTCCTTGATTACATCAACCAATTGATCCAATAATGCACGATAATACTTTCCTGTGATTGTGGATCATTTTTTAAGATAATCGATGAGCAATATTCCGTGTGCATCCCAAAATATAGTGGCCATAACCTTGCCAGCCGATTTCACTGCCTTTGCCTTCTTCGGAGCACTTCCACCAGCTTCCACCCATTGTTTCGATTGATTTTTGGTTTCAGGTGTGTAGTGGTGGACCCACGTTTCATCAACAGTAATTAATCGACGCCAAAAATCAACAGGATTACGCTTCATCATGTCCAAACACCGCTGTGAAGTGGTCTGTCGAACTCGTTTTTGTTCGACACTGAGCAAACGCGGCACCCATCTTGCCGATAGCTTTTCATATGCAAATGTTCATACAAAATGTTGAACACACGTTCATACTATGATATGTTTACCATTTCAACAATCTCACGCAACTTGACTCGGCGATCATTCATAACGATATCGAGGATTTTCTTGATATTTTCTTCAGTAACCACCTCTTTTGGCCTTCCTGTTGATGGTATTGTTGCAGTGCTTCTTCGGCCGCGTTTAAATTCAGCAATCCAATATTTTACAATGTAATCTGACGGAGCAGACTCACCGTAATGTTTATCGAGCTTTTCTTTTGTCTCTTTGTCGCTTTCGCCGTTTTCCCTTTCAAATAATAGTGTTTATTCACTGCACGAAATTCGTTTTTTCCATTTTTCAAGAAACACAAAAGTTGCTTACTTCAAACGACTACAACAAATAAACTAATCGATGAATTTGGGTGAAATTTTAACTTAAATTTTTAAGTTTATTGTGTTTGTGCTGCCATCTAGCGTTAGGTAGTTTCATTTTCAATCCGCCCTCGTAAATAAATCAGTTTTGTTTCACATATTGTATACGAGAGTAAAAATAGAGAGTGTAGTAATCATTTAGTGAGCTTAACCGTTGATGACAGAAAGCTTTTAGTACTTCTTTGAGTATTTTACAAACACCGATTAATTTCAAACTAATTTACTTATTTGATGTCGCCTTGAATAACTTGGTCAAGTTTTTCTTGAATTAAATTAATTTTATTTGTCGCTACAACGAAACAGTATATAGAAATTAGAAAAAAATGTTTTGCTGTGATGCATATCAATTTTTGCTCAAATCTCTGAAACCATATACTCGTACTTTACGAAAAATTTTGTATGAACAAAAAGTACTTATTTTTACCTGCTTAATCAAAATGCGCACTCAATAGTATAGAATATAAAAAAGCTTACTTTCGTCAATATTTCTTAAACTAATGAGTTGAAAAGGTCATTCAACGTCACCATTAAATCTACCACGACACTGTTCAATTGCCATTATAATGTTTGTATGTTTGTCGCCTTGCCCGCTTGCCTGTGTGTCTACTTATCTGCTTGTCTGCCTTGTCTACTTGTCTGTTTGTTTGCTTGTCTGCATGTCTGCATGTCTGCATGTCTGCTTGTCTGCTTGTATATTTGTATGTTTGTATATTTGTATGTTTGTATGTTTATATATTTGTAGTTTGTAAGTTTGTATGTTTATATGTTTGTATGTTTGTATGTTTGTATGTTTGTATGTTTGTATGTTTATATGTTTGTATGTTTGTATGTTTGTATGTTTATATGTTTGTATGTTTGCATGTTTGTATGTTTGTATCTTTGTATGTTTGAATGTTTGTATGTTTGTATGTTTGTATGTTTGTATGTTTGTTTGTTTGTATGTTTGTATGTCTGTATGTTTGTATGTTTGTGTGTTTGTATGTTTGTATGTTTGTATGTTTAATGTTTGTATGTTTGTATGTTCGTGTGTTTGTATGTTTGTATGTTTGTATGTTTGTATGTTTCTATGTTTGCATGTTTGTATGTTTGTATGTTTGTATGTTTGTATGTTTGTATCTTTGTATCTTTGTATCTTTGTATCTTTGTATCTTTGTATCTTTGTATCTTTGTATCTTTGTATCTTTGTATCTTTGTATCTTTGTATCTTTGTATGTTTGTATGTTTGTATGTTTGTATGTTTGTATGTTTGTATGTTTGTATGATTGTATGTTTGTATGCTTATATGTTTGTTTGTTTGAATTTTCATATGTACACGGATCACAGCACGTGAGAAAACAACTAAGAAATTTGAACCAATAAAGAGGATTAACCTGAGTGCGAATCATGTGGCACATATCACTAATCCGTGGATTAAATTACACAAACCTAAAACATTTTTTTAGTCAGGCGATTTTTTGAGCCTTACAACATCTTGGATGGTTGTATCTGTGGATCGTTAAGGAGCGACGCACAACCGGTTCTCGTGAAACGGCCTTTACTAATGCTTTTATTTTTCTTGTATACCGCTTTTCCAATATATTTCGTTTAAAACTATTATCGGATAACAATCCTACACGGTCTGAAATTTATTACATCCTGTTAATGATAAGTAGTTCATGACAATAGTTGATTACAACCTTATTTATTGAAACTGCGTTAGCCTAAAACCATAAAATATTTATTTACACAATGAGATGGTCTTCCTATGGGCAGCTTATTTTCCGGAATTTTGGCAAATATATACGAGTACCTCTCATTTATTTGGAAAACAATTTCATCCTAAGTTCTAAAAATTTATATTACTAAAACATTAAATACTTACTCATCTGTACCAGCAGACAATTGGATCAACTTTAAAATTACTTAAACAATATTCATCGGAACATCTAATTCACGTTAGAAAGGGAACTAAATAAATCAGTTAACTTTTTGGATTTAACTATAAAAAACGAAAATCAGAGGGTCGATTTTGTTCGAAATCCAAAGCCGTGATGAAATGATACCCGCAAGTATTAGGAGTGAAAGTAGAAATTCTGATTTTTTTAAGAGAGAAAGATTAATTATCGATATATTTGCCATTACTATCTATGGTCTGTTGCCATTTATCAGCTAGATGATGAATGCCCTCGCGATAGAAACTTGGTGGTTTCGAAGCAAAATAGTCATCGAGCCCTTTTTGTTCATCTTCAACTTTCGTGAATCGCTGGTCATTCAAATATGACGACATCGATCTGAATAAGTGGTAACAGAGGGAGACAAGTCTGGAGAATATGCCGCATGCTGTAAAACTTCCCAACCTAAGGAGAAGATGAGTTCCTGGGTTAGTTTGACCAATTGGGTTTGGTAACGTTCAGCTGTAATAGTTTGATCAGGTTCCAGAATCTCGTAGTAAATGACTCTTTCCGATCCCACCAGACACACAGTACCACTTTCTTGGCATGAATATTAATTTTTGCAACTATGTTGATTGCTGGCCTAAATCAACCCATGGTTTTCTGCGTTTAGGACTATCGTACAAAATTCATTTTTCATCACCCGTAATGATTTTGTGCAAACAATTCTTACTTTTGTACCGAGAAAGCAAATGCATGCAGATGCCAACTCTTCGGTTGCTGGTTTGTTATCATTCTAGGACTAACGATCATACAGGCATAAATTGAATATTATTCCAATGGCCACAGAAGACTATATAAATGAGCCGAATATAATCAAACATGTTGCTCCACAAAGTGGATTCCAACCAGAAATAATAGAGCAACTTAATAGAAATTACATTGAAAATCAGAGAAATAGGGATAATTCTTCTATTTTGAAAAAGGTAGATCAGTGTTGATTTTAACCAAAACACTTTTAGTTACATTCAGATAACACTACAAAGTTTCGGATATACAGCAGCTTTTTCGAATCGAAACAAATTATAGAACAGCATTTGAAAATGTCTGGTGATGTTATCGAAACAGGTGTGTATAAGTTAAAATGTTCAGATTGTTCGTGTTTCTATATGGGTCAACTCGGAGGGTCGTTTGAAATCAGAAGGGGAAAGAGCACATCAAAGAGTTTGCAAAATCAAACCAGATCCAGATAAATACTATGCACAACTACACAGATATTAACACAAATTTGGAAGTATTGAATCGGATTTATTGATCCGAGAGACATATTCCGAATCGATTCGAGAGAGAGACGTATTCCGATCTACAAGAACGAAAATAACCCATATTTATTAAATAATAAAATTAATACAACTAATAACAAAATTTACGAATTAGTCCTGGTACCTCCTATAAAAGACACAAGTTAAACTTCGAATAATTTTTCAAAGTAAATTTTAATGGCAATGTTGTCTAGTCATCGAAATGGATATACTCGTGTAAGAAATAAGAAATTTAAACAATTTTCACTTTTGAGAAATCTCAGCAAATAAAACATTTAAATTTAAAATTTAACATTTGTTGTTTAGTTTAACCACAAATATGTATCGTTTTTAGTGCAGGTTGGGATTTTAATTAGGGTTTGTAGCTTAAAATTTGGTTATGTTCTTATCATTCTTTTCGTACGTAAAATATTCGCATTCTTTCAGAATGTGCTTTGTCACTTTAAAATTAATAATAAAGATAAGTCGGCAATATTAATGAATCATTTACTCGTAGCAGTGGCTTAGCCTGGTAAGCCCGTGACGTTTATCAGTGGAGAGCTTTAGTGTAGCTTTATAATTGACTGCTCGGTCCTTGGTAGTGCTTATTCACTTAGCATAATTGCATCTATGCACAATCGAGTGTTGCTTCTCCATAGACGTATTAGTTTCTAGTCAAAACTTCTAAACACGACAGGACGTTAAAACTTCTTTAGACAAGACGTTATAAACTAATAATAATATTGTCGAAACAGGTAGACGTAAATTGCCTGGTGTTTTTACCTAAACCAAAAATTTCTTAATATGCTGTATAAAGTAACTCTACGTAAAAACATATTTATTCGAACTAAAACTAAATACACACTACATATTTAAAAAGTAGCAATAAAAATATTATGCTATAAGTGAAATCATAAATCATTTTAACATAAAAATTATGTTTGTTGCCAAATAACATAATTTAATAGTTAAATTTTTTTACTATATAGTACATTTTCGGTTTCAACCCCATTTTTGCCATATCCCTATTCCCAACATAATACAATAAAACGATGAAAAATGGTAATTTTCTTTGAATATGTGTACACTTTTATTGTGTTGCGCCCAAATACGTATCATAAAAAATACTATATAAAAAAGGAAATCTAAATCGGAAGAGCTATCGGTATAATGTTATACACATAGCCATCGTAGGGGTAACAAAAAACAGAAACGACGAAAATAAAATTTGTTGAATGGCCAAATATTATTATTTATTCCATAAAAAAATAAAATAAAAAGGAACAAACCAAAATCCTAAAGGGATTGCGCCTATAAACAATATGACACACAAAATGGACACACAAAATATTATGGGAACGTATTGTTTGTGTGGCCATATAATAAAACAGAAATGCCAACCAATTTTGTTTTTGCGGTTTTTGCCAAATTTGTTATCAAATTCAAGCGACTAAATGAAATCTGTTTTTGAGGTCGTTTTTTTCGAATACACCACGGGTTGGCAGTTTTCTACCCCCGTATATATACCCAGAAAAAAAGTTTATTTATTATTAAATCACGACCGCACCAAATTCGTGGGAAACAACAAACAAAAAGTTCAAATCTCTATCTAAATCATCAACTTGAGAAAACGATTGCGTTGAAAGGAAAAATACAGAAGAATATCATAAATAATCCTATCTTGAAATGATAATAAAAAATAAATAAATTCTTAAGAAAGCAGTAAAAAATTGTTCAACCCGATAAAGTTAATAATTTTATTCGTTGTTGTTGGTTTTGATTTTATTTGCAAACAAAAAGTTTATGAAAATTTAATGAATTTTCTTTGGAGCACTTCCATTCATTACTTTCAAAAATCCAAATGAGATTTATTTCTTGTTTATTTGTGTTTTGTTTTTTGCCAACTTCGTCTCTAATCTAAAATTAATCGTTTGATTTCAATATAGAAAGTTATTACAATTTCGAAAAATTTTCATGTTGCAGTTAATATAAAAAGATATTATGTACCTACTTATACTTGTTTGTGTAGGTAACCTGTAAATAAATGTGTACACGAGTAGAACAATTTATAAAGTTAAATATTTTGCCGTCTTATTCTACGATTGCCTAGAATTAGTACAAACCTTAAGATATCTTATATTATTTTGTTGTTCATTATAAAGTAGTAAGAATCCTAAGAGATTAAGACTACTCGTATGATAGGAATATTTTGATAATTGGCTTAGAAAGTAAATAATACAGATATTCAAATAGGTTACATCTTATTGTATCAAGAAATGATAAGTATAGCAAATCAAATTTCTGTCTACAGTTTCTTTTCTGAACTGTAAATGGCAGTAATGTTTGGAAAAAGTAATTGACTTTTTGGGGTTTAACAAAATTTTAATGCATATTTTAAAAATAAAATAATAAATTAATCCTTACCAAAAGCCCGCCATATAACGCGATTAACGTTTTACGAAACTAAAAGCTTATACGAAAATAGCGATTCATTTATTTGATTATACTACCATCTATAGCCAAAAAATGGGAACCGCCGACACAATATGACGTCATATAACAACTTTTTTAAAGCAATGAGGCCATAGTGTCTATAGGTGCGCTGGTGCAGCTTTCAGTTGGCAAAAATACTTTTACCAGCCTCCATTGTGACCGAAAAAAATTCAGACTTATTAAAAATTAGGTAGACTGTAAAAGACATACACTTGTCCACTTTACGAAAATACGTTTTAATTGTGTAATGTCCGTTATACCGATGCGTGAATATTAATGAAATTTACCTATAGCGTTTTCCCATAACTAAGCACTATACATCAGTAAATTTTTACCAGTTTTGCCCAACAAAACAGTTTAATCTTCTGAATTTATTTGTGGTATATTCAAAACGGATCTATTGCGGAAAAATTCTGATGAACCTTTATTCGGACATTAAAAATTGCACCAAAATTTTATTTTTATTCTATGATTTAAATTTTTCAGTAATGGATATTCAGACTCGATATGTAATATTTGATAATAGTCCAGTACTTCCCGTTCCGCGGTCACCAAAAAACGTAACCGTATTGCATCTGGAAACAACCCATAAACTGCCAAGAAAAATAAGCCACCATCGTCCGGTACAATTGGCGTGCAAAGTCCTAGATTCACAAAACAACTATGTATATATGCCTGTTATAAACCCTTCACAAAAGCTTCGGATTACCATATCGGATACATGACAAATACGGCCTCCGAAACTGTACACGGTCAACGCTTTAATAACTTACGCTCTCTCAACATGCATGGTGAGACAGGCACTAAGAAATTTATTATATCGATTGTTAATTTGCATGCACCCACCGAAGATAAATCAGATGACGTCAAAGATCGAATCTTTGCCGAGTTGGAAGAGGTCGTCAAAAACATCCCGCACCATGACATTAAAATTATCGTGGGCGATGTTAATGCAAAAAACGATAGTAGTGCGGAAAATACATCGCATATCGGTTCTAACAGATTACACCTCACCAGTAGCAACCATGGCCAACTCGTCACCACACTGGCTGTACTGTGCAAATTAGTAGTTTTAAACAGAAAACTAAATCGACTACGTCATGATCTCTAAGAAACATTCTACCAGCATACCCAACATTAGATGTTACAAAGGTGCCACCATGGACAGCAATCACACTATTGTCGTTTTCAAATAAAACTGCAAATTGTCATTTACATTCTTATCACTGCAGAGTTATCATAATCAGCTCTTACTTAAACAGTCAGGACCGGCGCAATAATAACGGACCCTCCACCCAATATCAGGACCAGTGGCGCGCTTTATTGTCAGTCATAACTACCACGGCGCAAAGTAGCATCGGAAGAATACCATCGAGATGCCGTATTATTTTTTTTATTTTTTTCATTTTAATCTGTTCTGGAGCCGAAGCACTCCTAACTCTTTTTTCGGTTTGTTTTTCCCGACCTACCTTACGCAGTTATGCCAAATCGATGACGTACGGCTATAGAGGTCCGATTTACTTTACCATCTGCGCATTGCATAGCTCCATGCCACTATAGGCTGGACATGGAAGATGGGTCGGCCCATGGGTTTTGCACGCCGATAGGGAGTCGTAGTTGTGTTCCTTTTCATCAAAGATCGTAATCTGTTGATGAAAATTTCCTTTTGCATCCTGCCCGTATCGAGATTCGAACCCGGTACCTACCGATCCAAACGCCAAAGCTTTAACCACTGTGCTATTTGGTCGGTAATGCCGTAATTATTAGTTCGATGATCAATGACGTCTGCTCCTTAAACTAGCTCGTAACACTAAAAGCACTCTGACAAAATAAATCCATTATACAAGCGCCGCCACTAAATATCTCCAACAAAAGAAGCGCGAAAATATGAGCAAATACTTCGAAAACATCAGCTTCCAAGCGGAACAAGGAAACTCAAGGGACTGTTATGTTAACGCTAGGAATCTCACTAGACGTACAGCTATCAAAGACGGGAATGAAGAGCTGAGAACAAACGTGGCGAGTGTTCTCTCAGTATGGCAAAGCTACTTTCAAAATCTGCTTAATCGGACTGACGTAGTGACCCCTATTAGAGCAATTGCTCGACCGGGAGCGGAGGTCTTTATTGAATATCCCGCAGCAGAAGAAGTAGAATCAACTATTAGTAGCCTGAAAAGTATGAAGGCATCCCATCTCGACGGCACCCTCACAGAAATAATTAAACACAGAGTTACTGTTCGTACATCAAATCTATACGATCACATTATTGTTATTTGGAACCAAACAGAGCTGCCGGAGAATTGGAAGACCGCGCTCATATAACCGCTGCACAAGAAAGTCGATCGTTTAAAGTTGGAAACAATCGTGGCATGGTTTTATTTAATATTGCCTACAAAGTATTGGCTAATGGACTTGCCAGACTCATCCATCTCACCGAAAACATCATCGACGACTATCATTGTAGTTTCGATCAACCACCGACCGATTAGTACTTCTATACCAGAAAAACTGGTTTCTTTGTGTAAATTAACAACGCTTGAGTCTATAGCGTATATAGCGTGTAAAATCGTAGTCGAAGGAACTGTATCAGATTCTTTTGAAATAACATCTGTTGTTCGACAGCGTGATGCACTCACTTGTAATTATATACCGATTATATCGCGCTTCCTATGGCCGAAGATCTAATGGAATTAACGACCGCTCAATGGTTACGCAAGAAGACTTAGTTTGGAAGTAAACAGCAGTAAAACAAAGCTTGTATCAACACTCAAGAGCATCTCTACGGTAAATACCAGAATCGGCGACCATAATTTTGATAGCGTAGAAGAATTGAAATTAGTGAACGCACTCTCTTGTGTAATTTACTTAAAGTTGTGGCAGGTTTAACACATTGTGTTTATGAAAGTGTACCTCGTGGTTTTAGACTCGACCGGTGTACTCAATTGTAAATCTTGTTGTATTTTTGGCAGCGAACAGGAAACAAGCTCAAATAGTTTTCTTTGCCAACATAAATTGTGTTTTACACATGCTAGCATTTATTTTATTCGTTCCACTGCGTATAGGAGGGAAGGTTGAAAATTAACACGATTAAGGTTAATTCAACAAAAATAATTCAAATGCCTTGGCCCAATAACAGCTTCAAACGATATACAGGCGGTCACACATGCGAAAATTGTTTCCGGACATCGAGTTTTCTACGCCCAATCAAGGTCATTGTGGTCTAAACTTACTAGAGCTGGAACCTAACCTCCAACGCCTGTAGCGTGTTATCTAATCCGTCGGTATATAAGTCTCAAGGCTGACACCTAGATGACATCTCTAATGATAACTCATACGATTTTTGGGAAGTGCCATCATTCAAACGATTTGTATCAAAATTTTTTGAAAATTCGACCTTTAGTTTACACGTTAGTTTACAGAGTTACTATCTACTTTTGTTATTTTCAAAATAATGGAACGCAATGAATTTCGTGTGTTGATTAAACGTGTGTTGTTTGATGGGAAAAAATCCCGTTCAAGCAAAGCAATGGCTTGGTAAGTGTTATAGAGACCCTGCTTCTTCGAAAGCAACCGACGAAAGTTTAAACGTGGCCGTAAAAACATCGATGATGCTGACCACTCTGGTTGCACGAATTCGGCAGTTATTTCGGAAAAAATAAAAAAAATTCACAAAATCATTTTGAAAGACCGGAAAGTGAAGTTGCGTGAGATAGCGGACACCTTAAAAATCTCAAAAGACTGCGTATGCACTATTTAACCGATAATTAGTACGGAACTACAGGTAAAGTAAAATAAAACTAGAAATTCAAGTATGTATTACATAATTTCGCAAGTATGACCTCTCTGAAAATTTTAACTACCAAAAAATAAAAAGAACAAAAGTAAGAATAGTAATAACATTAATAATACTCGTAATACCCAAAAAGGGTATTTACAACCGACAACGGCAACAAAACTAAAATTAGCCCCTCATTACAACACAGTTTTCTGCTGACAAAACATTATTACAATGGCCATTATAAGTATTTTTTGCTGCTGTTGTTGGTTTTATGTGTGACGACAAAAAGGGTTGAAAAATTTATCGCTATTTTTCCTGTTTATGCCAGCCCTTTTTTAACGTGCTGTATTTACTGTATGTATCATTTGTGTTTTCAAGAAAATCAATTTTCGGTTTGTAATTTTCATTATACATTTTGGTCGGTTTTCCTGTGTTTTTTGTGTGTTCCTTTTCTTTATTATTATTTTAAGGTTAATTTATGAAAAGTGATACATGGTTGACCCTTTTATTACGGTAAATTGTTTCAATTATAACCAATGATCAAATAATAAAATAAGCAGCAACAGCTTCGATATGACTGGAGAACCTCTTAGCAGATTCCAACAATGATAATATAGAACGGTAATCTTAAATTTTAGAGACGAACATTGAGATAGCCAACATTTATTTGCATACAAAGTGATTAAAGACAACAATAAATATTATTTGGAATTTTTATGCTGTAAATGATAGTAGGGCAGAAAAGGAAAGAGAAGGCGAAGTAATCTTCCCGCAGAATTACTAGATGTTTTGGATAATACAGGAAAGAGCGCTTTCAGAGTGTTTAAAACGTTTGTAAATGGTGGCGAGTGTTTTTAATTAAATAAAAATAAATAGTTTTAAACTAATACAGACAAAAACAATTAAAATTGTACTGTGACAGAAATCGTAAACTAATATTATGAATAGTGTATTCTTACATGTGAAAAATTTAAATTTTTAAAATTCCAAGAACATGGAACAACACATCTTCTAACTTTGCTGGTCTCCCTTCGCTTTCTTTGCCACTGTACTCACATGTTTTTACTGATGGAGCGTTTTTCATATGCTTCACAAAGCAATCGATGTCCAGCAGCTGCAATTTTCTTCAAATTAAAACAAAAAAGCAGCGCTACCCGCAAATTGTGTTTTGTTGGCACATAGGTTGACATGGTTAGAGCACAAAAAACATGATGTTTACACTTCACTTCACCGAAATGACACATACTAGTTTTTTGAGGGAAATGATGACGCTTTAACATGAACATAGTTACAAGATGGCCCGATGCGATTTAATACTAGTTACGCCATCTTTGGTAAATCTCTCAAAACTTATTTGTACATACGTATTATTTAATTTACGTAAGTAGGTAGAAATAATGTCTAAACAATAAATAATAAACTCTTGCGGGAAACTGACAAAAATTCCCAAGGACATTATTACTGTTGTGTTTGTAGTTTGAATTCATTTTCTCATAGGTATGCGACCACATGCATACATCGAAAATTATTGAAAAGAAAGAGATTCAAATGATTCTTTTAGTAGGATTTTCCAAAGTTTGATTTTAGAGGGTGTACTTCATTAACGGTAATATACATGAGTGAGAATCACAATATGTTAGCAGAAACGATTTTAACGAGGTATTGGTAACAGATTAAATTTGAGCGGAGAAAGAATATAAAATAAAATAATTTTTTAACTTACTTATTTATGACCGGTATAAAAAAAATAATCCCGAAACATAACTACTAAGTAGGTAGGAGTACTTCTTTGTACATCAAATCTACTAATTTCTCAAATTCTATTTTGAATTTAAAAAACTGAAGCTGGGTATGATTTGCAATTATTTTTGTATGCCGGTCTTAAATGATTATATAATTTAAATTATTAATGTATGTGTGTATCCTGAATTGGTACGAATTTCTATTTCTTCTGTTAAAAGATGAATTCTAAGGTTATCGTTAATATCTCTATTGGAAATACGTACTGGACGATACTTGGAGTTAATCAATTTGTTTTAAATGTATATTTTTTGTGAAATATGGGTCAATAATTTTTTTTTGGTATTTTTAAAATAAATTAACTGTTAACGCGATAGCTTTTTTTCAAATTTGTCCAATAAATATTTATGTGTCCATTAAATAACTTAGATTTAATAGTTATCTGTATAACAAAAAAAATCCATCATAAAATTTCTATAGATTTCTTGTAATATAGTTGCTCTGTGTAGTTCTGAAGTTACGTTATACTACAGAACTATACAGAACATCAATATTACAAGAAAACTTTTATGGTGGATATTTTTTCGAATACTTCTAACTATTAGGTCTAAGTTATTTATCTTAAAGAAAATTTAATTTTTAATTTTAAATTGGATAAATTTAAAAAAAGCTATCGCTAATTCATCCCGATTGTTTTTTTACAAAAACGCAGCGAGTGCTTATCGTCTTGAAAATCCATTTAAGAAATCATGTTAATTGGAAAATCCTAATTA
The DNA here is from genome assembly GCA_963691935.1 of Nephrotoma guestfalica. Lineage (NCBI taxonomy): Eukaryota > Metazoa > Arthropoda > Insecta > Diptera > Tipulidae > Nephrotoma > Nephrotoma guestfalica. The sequence goes on along the minus strand of OY829915.1, from coordinate 86,548,152 downwards.
AAAATAAAACTATGTTTACGCGCACTTCTTGTTCATCATTCATCGAAGGAGACATGTTTTTTTGTCTATCTACAGATAAGGTATATACATATATAGGGTGGGCAATTTATTGGTTTGTTTTAAATCACAGGCTATGCCAAAATGTTTTTGAAAGATTTGCTTGAAATTTTGACAGCTCGTCAGTCCACGGAGCTGCGATTTGACGCCGTTGGACTTTCTATGAGGTTTCGTAAAAGGTAGATGTTATGTGGGTAATCCAGAGGCAATTTCAGCTTCAAAACATAACATTGCGACAGATATTCGCGAAATATATGCCGAAATCATCGAAAAGTTCTTGAAAACTGAACTGAAGGCTGGCTTACTGTAAGGCCAGCATAGGGAGCCATATGAACGAAATTGTTTTACATTCTTAAATCGGAGATTCCAACCTATACAATAAATAAAAATTTCTGCAAAATAAAAACCTATACTCATTTATAGCGTTTTAAAAACATACTTTTAAATGGCCCTATACTATAACTATTCATTACTGTAATTAACTGTTAATTAACTCTTAATTACTGTCTATTAATACTGTATTCCAAACTACATTAATTTCAAATATATTACATAAAAGTACATTTCATAGTGTAACCGATGTCGAAAATTATTCACAACTTTTAGCCAACATGAATTTATATTTATATCTTAGAGCCCCTTTATTTATGCACGATGTATATAAACGTCTTGTGATGTTTTCTACTCGTATTTACTACTAAACTGTAAATCGTTTGGCCAGTTTATCTGTAATAGATACGTAAATAAATTTACTTGTCTATATGTAATAGATAGTTAAAAAATACGGTACTCATTTGTAGTTCAACTAAAAGTAAAATTAAAAAAAAAATTTACTTATTAAAAATAATCAAATAATCTGTTTTTGCCTTGCCAATTGCTCCATGTTTTATCTGCACTGCACTCTTATTAGGCTAATCCAAACTGCGTAACATGACTCCGGTGTTATTCTTTGTTTTTTCTCCCTTTACCAATAAAACCGGTTTTGTCGCGAATTCATTTTTGAACCAAAATTTTTTTGGTTTCTCTAGGCTCACCATAATAACTCAAACAAATATCAAATAAAAAAGTTTTCAAAAGCATATTTTTCTCGGTTTATTTTAGTTTTTTGGTAATGACATCGCATCCGAAAAATATATAGTTTACACTTCTTTACAGTACGTATATGGCCATGTCGTAATTTTTTTTCACAGTATGCGTTTTGCTTGTTCGCATACTACTTTAAAATTGTACAGTATCTTTTGCGTTTTTTGCTTTTATTTTATATCTATAATAAACGTAACCAAAGATTTAATTAAACACGGTAAAAAATCGAAGCAAAAAACAATGAAAAACACAGTAAAAATTTCAGATAAATAGGGTAAACTATTAATAAATAATGAAATAAAAGTTTTAAAAAAACAAAAGTATTTCAAGAAATATAAACGAGAGATTAAACTAGCCTGGTAAAAAACCCCATGTAATCGAATTTTTTTACTATGGAAAATTATAATCGCGACTGCCGCCTGTCACTAACACTAGCTCAACGATATTTTTTATGTTGTCATGACCATTTATATAGTGGCAATGTTCTTTATCCCAACCTAACAAAGTTATTTTTTTTATCTTCGGTATTTTTCGTTTGCTTTCGTATAATTTATTTTATATTTTTTTGTGTTCAAATATTATTTGGTTGTTTTTTTTCTGTTAAAAAAATATAAAAAATTGGTACGCCTACTAAAAAACCGATGAAATAAGAAAAATTTAACTTTGTTCGGTTGAGATAAAGATGCTAAACGCTATATATTTTTGGGATTCGGGCGCCATAATTGTTAACAAAATTCTCTGTGGAAGAGCACAGAAAATATTTTAACACATACTCGTATATAGAAAATTATTGAAGAGACCGGATGTATATGAGACTGTGTGTGGACAACTAGTAGTTTGATGTGTGGATTGTCGGATTTATTTATTTGAATTTTTAAGCAAAGTAACCAGATAAAAAGACTCCACCAAAAAGGCTTGATCGAAATTTTGAAACATATCCTAAATTCAATTAAATAATATCCCTAGATCAAATTTAATATCTTCAAAAATTACTAATAGATTACCACACTTATACTAACTATTGAAAATATTTTAAACATATAAAAAATATTTCAATTTTACTGTATTTCCGTAAGTCTACTTCATTTAATATTCCCTTCGCGAGAGGTTTTTATTCTACTTATACATTTCTTTTACTCTTACAAATTCAACTTGTTTTGTGAAAGAATTCATACAGTTGCCAGTATTTTGAAATGTGTTCCAATTTTTGTATAACGAATATTTTGTTTAGATCACGGAAGGTAGATCCAGAATAAAATTTAACATCACAAAATGGATACACATAAGAGTATTTCTTCCAATTATGAATATGTGTTTGATTCGGATTCAAATACCCCAACACAAACGGAGAATATTAATTTGGATGCCAGTATAGAATCTCCCGTTGCTGACGAATTGTTTGCCAATTTATAATATTGGTGCTTGGCAAATTTGCATGAAAAATTAATAAGTATTTGTTTTTCTATTATTTAAGTTATTAAATTTTATATATTGATTGAAGCCTTATGTTCTTAAAGGATTAAATATTTAGATATACTCGTATGTAGATGTAGAATTCATCAAATACTATCCAATATGCAACCGATGAGTTAAACAGTAAAGAACCGTTTGTAAGTATTGTTTGTACTAAAATAACCTTGATTTAGATTCAACAAAATAATTTATTTTTGAAAAGGCACGCACTTTTCTTTGAACTAATTATTTTTAAAAGTAAATTTTTTTATATACACAATGACAAGCCTACATAGATCTTTTCAACGTTCCAAAAGACTACAAATGTGGAAAAAATATTAAACCTCTACAATAAAGAAAATCCCATGAACTAACTGATGAAGTGCATCAATACTTTGTGAATTCGGCAGTCCAAGAGTTTATGTCAAAAGACGTATGTATGAAATATGCTGACTTTAGAGAAATAAAACGAAATACTATGGAAACGTTTCCATTGGAAGAAGCTGTAACTTATTTTACTTGACATTTCTGCAAAGGCAAAATTCAAGCGTATCGACTTCTGTTTTTTAATTTAACCCGAACAAGCAGGATAACCTATGTTCGAGGTATTAAAATGTTTTATTTTTAATAATAATTCCATTTTAGTTCACAATATAATTCCTCTCGCATGAAGTTATAAAACTTCGTTAATTTAATATAGATATTAGTAAGAATATTTGTTTAGTTTTAATATTTCACTAAGGATTATTACTACCTTCCGTCAAGCGAGACCCAAAGAAACACAAGTGGCAGTTTATTTTAAAGATAAAAAAATTGTTCCAGCCAGGTTTTTCGTCAATTTATTGCCTTCCAAAATATAACTTAAGGCAGCCTATTGCACATTTTTCAAATCACTTAAGTTTCATGGTTGGAGCCGATTTTAATGTAAAATGGGGATCAAGGCGCTTTTTGCAGCAGGATGATTATGCAGTTGGTAGCTTCTTTCTGAAGATCAACAAACATATTGGCCTAATCAAATCAAATGTCTAGAGAACAGCAAGTTCAGTTTTTTGGCAGTCTAGGCTATGCTCCAAACTAGAGTAGAAAATGGATTAGAAAATAAACATAGGCCGATCGAAGATAGATACCGATTTTATTTTTTCCACTTGACAAAGTATCTAATTTAGTAATTAGCAATTTATATAGATCCGCATATCGTCTCTCGACTACCGCTTTCAAGCGCCATGCTTCAACAATGTTTTGCGTTCTTGGAAATATTCCTTTTCGGGTCTGCTTGGTCGACTGTTCAAAAATATTTGAGAATATTGATATAATTTGTTGTAGATCAGCTAATAAATAATGTTTTTCTAAATCAGTTTTCAAACTTTTCGGTTTCTATGTGCATACGGATGAAAGACTAGAATTTTTTTGTCTTCTTAATTTCCATCGGAAACAATACTGAATTTTCATACACATAGTATATTTATCCCTTCCTTTCCATTTTACGCCATAAAATTTGAAGCAAATTTAAACCAAACAAATTAAAATTATAAGTGCATTGTTTCAAGAAAAATTGAAATTTCCAAATAAAATTTGATTCCTTTTTCCTTTCCTCCCTTGTGTTTTTCTGAACATTATTTTTTCAACACATTGAAAGAGAGGATGTCAAAATGGACTCCCCCCCCCCCTCTCCTATGATTTTTTTCTCATAATGAACCAAAAAATTATCCTGTAACGGATTAACATCCCAAACACGGACACCCTGTATAATACATATATGTTTGGAGTGACACCACCATTTCAAACGTAATAAAATAATTCTTGTTATGATTATATTATATTCCATTTAAATCCGGTTTAAAATGGTGCAAAGGAAATCTTAAATTTTTCTTATCGGCACTCTGAACCAAAAACAGAACTAAATCAAATACAACAATAAAAAGAACTGTTCTTATCACATCGATTAGCACAGTTAATTTATGTGTGAATGTTATCGTTGAACAAGTAATTTGTCTTATCTTGGAAAACACAAAAAACATTTTGCATTTTTTTGTCGTTGTTCGATCAACATTCAACAACAAAAAAAGAAAATACAAAATCAGAAGTAATTCCTTTTTATCGAAAAGCATACTCGTATATAAATGATTCTAATCTGATTAGAATATTGAATTGGTATTAAATTGAAGTTAACGTTGTTAATTTATTTGCTTTGAGATAAGATTAGAATTACTTTATTTGGAACAAGTTATTTAAGTTTTCTGCGGAAATTTTTTTGTAAAATATTAGTATGTACTACTAAATGGTTGAATCGATATTTTCACAACGTGATTTACAAAAACGTGGTTTGGGTTTTATTTTTAAAACTGAAGAGGTTAAATATTTAAACTTTAACTTACCACTAAACAAATTATCAAGTTACCTTATCGGTAATTTATTTTCTCGTGTCACTAAATTATATTATTATTATTATTACTATAACGCCAAATATATTAAAATAAATAAATTAAATAATTGTATTTAAAAAAGTTAATGTAAATATGTATTGAGCAAATAAGAAAAATTGTTCAGGTGGACTCACCTGCTATTACCATCTAGTTATACCATTAATTTTCAACCAAATTGCAAGTGGCGACTCACTAATATATTGTATTTGTATATTCACCATCTGTATTTACATATACAAGCAATGATATAGCACGCATATATCATGCGATTTTTTGACGTTTCTTCAATTTCAATATGGCGGCATCCTAAAATTTGTCGGTCATTCGAGTTTATTTGTGTTTTGAAATTGTAAAATTGATAAAACAATTTCAATTTTGGTGTTTATGTTTTTAATTTTATTTTGGTCTTTGAAATTTTGATTTTCGTGATCATTCAAAACGCAATTATTGTTCAAGTGACGTTCTAGATATCGCATAATGATTCCTAAATGTCACCAACCAAACGGCACAGTGATTAATGCAAAAGGGATTTTCACCATATGATTACTATCGGTGATGCAATTGAACACAATTACGACCCCCTGTTGAAGAACTAATGGATCGACCCATCTTCCAAGTCAGTGCTATAGGCTGGCATGGAATTATGCAGTTATGCTATGCACGGATGGTTCTTCGTAAATTGGACCTAAAGCCAGCTGGTATGTCCTCGATTTAGCTACTGCGTAAAGTAGGACGTGAAAAGCGAACTGCGAAAGAGTTTTGGGTTAATCCAGAAGCAACTTCGATCAGTGGCAGCTTATTTTATAGATCATAACCAATTGGTATAATATCAACTTTAATATTTAATATTTCTATAGAAACTATAAATTATTTTTTAAATGAACGCAAAATAGATCAAATAAAACCTTTCAAATTGGGATATAAATTGTATAGTTGTCGTCTTTTCAAATATTCTTTATACCCGAAACGAATATAAACTGTGCCATTTCTTAACATAAGATTTCTCAGTGAACCCGAGATGTTAGTATGGACCAACTATATGCCACAAACAAATCTATCTTTTGATTTTTTCCGGCAAAATATGATAATTAATCTATTGTAAATTCTTCTATGATTTTCTGGAAATTTGGGTCTCTAGGGGGTAACCACCTCAATTTTGGGTGCGTATTTGAATTTGATCCGATTGGAGATAGTTTTGTAGTCGAACCAGTTAATAAAAAATTACATTTTTAATTATTAGAATAAACGCCCCAAAAACTGGTTCGATATCATTGTTGCTTCGTAGTCGTTTTAGTATTTCAAAGCAACTGTTATAAGATGACAGAAGTATAAACGTGAAATGAGATGCTTTCCTTGTTACAGGCTGGCTACTGCCAACCTGCAGATATCACTAAGCACCTGCAGAGGCCTCCACGGTGATTTTTGCCGGCTACGTTCTCAGCGGAGAAGTGCGAAGGTCGTGGGATTTGAGGCATACAGGGCTCCTGGCTTACACCGTGATCATACAGAATTGTGGGGAAACGCAAATAATAAAGACCGAGTTCCGCCAAAATTCGTCGGCCGGAACCTGAGGAACGAACACAACGAAATTATAAACCGAGAGCGGTGCCTTGATGAGCGCATCCATCCGTATTCAAACGGGGACAAGCCCTGGTTACGGAATCGGATGCGGGCATCAAGGGACCGCAAACACTACGCCGACACAGAGGGAGTCTCCGCTCCCATCATACCACACCGAAAAAAAATTTAGTAATTCATTTCTATTTTAAAGAAAGGAAGCAAAAAACACCAGAAAGGGAAAACGAGAGAGAGTAACGAGAAAGAGAGAGAGAGCAACAATGCACATCGAGCGCGCGACCGTTATGCGGCGCTCGATTACAAAAATATACAAGAATTAATAAAATTAAAAAAATCAAAAAAATAAAATCAAAAAAAAAATAAAATTAAAAAAATATAAATAAAAAATTGTACCTTACAAAAAAAAAATGCCGTTGCGGGGCCTCTCCCCGATACCAAAACCAAAACAGCCGGTTGGCCGCCCGTTGACCTTGTACGGCACCCGTTGAAAATATGCGGCACCCGTTGAAATATACGGCACCCGTTGAAATATACGGCACCCGATGAAATATACGGCAACCGATGAAAATATATGTGGCACCCGTTGAAATATACGGCACCCGATGAAATATGTGGCACTCGTTGAAATATACGGCAACCGATGAAAATATATGTGGCACCCGTTGAAATATACGGCACCCGATGAAATATGTGGCACCCGTTAAACAATGTACGGCACCCGATGAAATATGTGGCACCCGTTGAAATATGTGTGGCACCCGTTGATAATATACGGCACCCGATGAAAATATGCGTGGCACCCGTTGATAATATACGGCACCCGATGAAAATATGCGTGGCACCCGTTGATATATACGGCACCCGTTAAAAAGATGCGGTACCCGTTTAAATATGCGGTACCCGATGAAATATGCGGCACCCGATGAAATATACGGTACCCGATGAAATATAAAAATACGGGGTCCGTTTAATACGGAACCGTTATTGATGAGTTAATGTGGCACACAAAATATTGGAAAAATCTACTATATTAATAAATCACAAAGTAAATTATTCACAAATCACAAAAGTTTTTTTTTTAAATAAAACAATTTCCTTTCAAATTGGTATCAATTTTTCTCCATCTTAATATTTTTATTTAGAAATCATTCACCAAATAATGGTTTTTTATTCACCAAAGAATTATTACATTATTCCTGGATGGCATTAATTATAGGTATTAATTATTTATAAAATTAACTAAAGTTTGTTTTTACAGCAAAAATTATACACTTTTATCATAAAATTATATTAAAATTGAACAACCATTTATGGCATTATTAAAAAAAAACTCAACTCTATTTCTCAAAATGTTAAACTCGACTTTTCAAAATTCAAAACTCTAATCACTTACAAATCAAAAACTCGAACGCCACACAAACGACGCGCAGAACATTCCAGAAGAATTGTCTTTCTTCTCTGTCTCTCGTTTACATCAATTCGCATTGATGTAAACGAGAGGCATATAAGAAAAACATTCTTATGGAATGTTTTGCTTTACACACCACTCGATGTACATCGCTCTCTCTCCCATCATCTTACTCACCCTCGCGCCATCACCACGACATGTACAAACACTACACAACTTCGAAAGCGAAGACGCAAACCGAGGGGAATAAAATTAATCAAACAGCGCTTGTTACGATCATGTAATCGTAACAAACGTGGGAACGTCCCACACCCTGAGATGTCTCATAAGCCGGGCCTAAAACAAACAACACGAAGACAAAGATAGAGGGAGAAACGATTAAACACGGATGTCTTTGACGTGATAAGTACCTAATACTTTTCCGTTCAAATCTTCGACGGTGTACGCCACTTGTCCGATTTTACTGGTAATTACCGCGGGTTTGAATTTGCTAGCCAATTTAGCGGCAAATTTGTTCGTTGCATCGCTCAAAGCAAAAGATCGTATGAAAACGGGTTGTCCAATTCGAAAAGAACGCTTATTACTACGTAAATTGTAATGTTGAGCTCCCTTTTCGTGTGCTACGCGTAAATAGTGAAGTATACGATCTTTGAGAAGATTGACTCGATCTGGCTTAGCCCATATCTGGACTTCGCTGGGATCATGTTCGTCGAGTAATCTTCTTAACGCGTAATCCGAACCGTGTAGCGACATATGTTGACCGAACACGACATAGTGAGGGGAATAATGTAACGTATCGTGTACAGCATTTCGTAGCGCGGCCGCAATTGCTTGCAAATTTTTGTCCCACTGATTATGGTCGTGATCGCTCAAATAAGATCTGATGCTTGCAATTAGGGTTCGGTTAACACGCTCGGATGCGTTGCTTTGAGGCGAATACACCGGCGTACGTATATGTGTTACACCGTATTTAAATAACAACTCTTTAAATAAATTCGAGATGAATTGTTTGCCATTGTCCGACGTAATGCTTTCTGGTACCGAGAACAACAAGAATATTTCCTCTAGAAATCGACATAGCAATAGAGCAGATGCTTCGCGTAATGGTTTTACAACTACAAATTTCGAGTAATGATCCAAGACGATAACGATGCAGGTATTACCGAGTTTGGAACGTGGATACGGACCTAAAAAATCTACATACAATTTTTGAAACGGGCGAGTGGACGTGACCTGAGATCCCATGGCTGGTTGTGTGGAGAAATTAACAGCTTTGTTCATTTTACATTTAGTGCAGCTAGCAACGTATTGTTTAACTTGTTTTGCCATCTGAGGCCAGAAAAATTGACGCTGAAGGCGCTCGAGGGTTTTGCTGCCGCCTAAATGTGCTGAAGTGGGAGGTACATGTGCCTGTTCGATAAGCGATTGAGTTAATGAATTCGGAATAACAAGTTTCCAATTCGACAAATCGGTATCCATATATTTAAAACCAAACGAAGGGGATATTAACAGTTTATCATCCTGGATTTTATAATTGTGCGAACAATCTTTTAAGTTACGAATTTTCGCGATTTGATCGACGTAATCTGGATCTTGGAACGCAACCGAGTTTTGATCAACGTGCAAAATGGGGACGAAAGAAGGTATTAACGCATCCACAGAAGGGTCGATGTTTTTACTCGGCAGGGCTGGATCTTCAAATTGGGCACCAGGATCAGGCGTGCTCTTACTTTCAGAATCATCCGCACAAGGAGCGGATTCATCCGGAAAAGCTCGAGACAACGCATCTGGTACAATGTTAACTGAACCTTTTCGGTATCCAATCTGAAAATCCAGCGCTTGGAGTTTAAGACTCCATCTCGCCAAACGTCCGGATAGGTCCTTTTGACTCATTAGCCAGCGTAAACTGGAATGGTCAGTGTAAATGACGAACGGATAGCCTTCCACGTAGGGACGAAATTTTCGCACGCTGAGGACGGCAGCGTAGCATTCCAGCTCGGTCACCGAGTAGTTTCGCTGCGCCGCATTGAGCTTATGTGAATAAAACTCAATGGGCCGCTCCACCCCCTCGGCGTCCACCTGAAATAAGACACTACCGACCCCAACGGCACTGGCATCACACTGAATAAAAAAGGGTTTGGTATAATCAGGATGCGTCAAAACTGGGGCAGTTGACAAGGCGGTTTTGAGAGCGTTAAAAGAAGAATCAGCAGCTGCAGACCAACATACTTTAGTGTTTTTACCAGTAAGATCGGTGAGAGAAGAAGCTAAAGAGGCAAAATTTGGAATGAAGCGACGGTACCATCCGCACATCCCCAGAAAACGTCTAATCTGTTTCGTCGTTTTCGGAATAGGGTACTCCAGAATAGCTTTACATTTATCTGGGTTTGTACGGAGGCAACCATCACCCACAATATAACCTAAATAGTCGACTTCTTTCAACACAAACTTACTTTTGGTCAAATTGATTGTTAGACCGGCATCCTTCAGATATCCAGCAACCTGCTGTAGCAACTCGAAGTGTTCGGCCAGAGTGGAGGATGTGACCAGAAGGTCATCGAGGTACACAAAGACCTTATCGTGTAGCTGGTACGGGATCACGCGGTGCATTAAGCGACAAAGCGTCTGTGGTGCGTTGCACAAGCCAAACGGCATCACCTTGAACTGATACAAAGGCCGTCCAGGAACCGTAAACGCTGTTTTATCGCGGGATGCTGGATCGAGTGGGATCTGCCAAAAAGCATCCTTCAAATCAATCGCCGAAATGAATCGGGTGTGTCCCAAACGACCCAACAATCCGTTGATTATTGGCAGCGGATACGCATCCTTGACGGTGGCCTTGTTTAGTTCTCTAGCATCTAAACACAAACGGACTTTGCCATTGGCCTTACGCACCAACGTGACCGGTGAACACCAGGAACTTTGTGACTCCTCGATGACCCCCAAAGACAACATCCTATCCAACTCGGCATACATAAGTTTCTGGATAGCTGGGGACACGGAATAAAAACGTTGTTTGACTGGTTTTGCGGAACCGACATCGATCATATGAGTGATGAGGGATGTGCGGCCCAAACCTAATATATCGCTGCTCGGGAAATATTCGCGGATAAGATCCAATTTACGACGATCATTAGAGGTTAAAATATGAAATTTGGGTGTGTTGGTAGTTTCACCTAATTCGTCCGAATTATTTAACGCGGAGATTTTTGGGGAAATTCCAAAACGATTCCAAAAATCGATACCCAAATAAAGCGGTTGTTCTAAGGAAGGAACAACATAAAAATTCATGGTTTGAGTAATTCCATTAAACTCGACGTTAGCTCGTATGTAACCAAATACTCGTTGGACTTGACCACTCGCGGTAGTTATCGTGGATGGGAAATTATGAAACTCTACGAAGGGATTGGACAAGATTTTCTCCGATCCATTCCCGAGAACACTGACACTCGCCCCGCTGTCGAGAAGACCCTTAAACGGGATCTTATTGATAAAGACCTGGGCGTAAGGCCGAGTGTCACTACCCTCGGAGAACAAAACGGAGGAAATCACGTCGTTTCTCATTGCAACGCGGTGGTTCCAGTATTTCTTGGAACGTTTTAAACGATCTAATTTGGTTAACGACGGAGAATTATAGAAAAACTTTAGAGCGACAGGAAGGGAAGAGGAATTTGGTGAGGAAGAAGGATCGGGAAGGGAATCATGACTGGCAGACGAGTTTACCTTCTGATCGGATTCGATTGGGAGCGGAGTTCCGCGTCCGTATTGCTCGCTGCGTCCTCCTGAATCGGTTTGAGTGGACTTGTCCGTTGCGGCATCAGTCTGGGTGGCAGTTGTGGTTGTGGTGATTCTCGTGGCCCAGTCCTCCAAGAACCACTGTTCTGGTTTTCCGACAATCTTGATGGCGTGTTTCGTTCTTCAGCACAACGTCGACATCGCGCAGAAATCGTACCTCTTAACCCACATCGATAGCAGAACAATCCAGCGGGAGCCAATTGACAATCCATGAACGTGTGACCCATATCCGAACAATTAAAGCAGACCATATTTTTACCATAACTTGAATGCTGCTTGTACACTAATCCTGAACTGTCTGCTGGGACTTGTCCGCCAGAACGTCTCGCCGCTGCCAACGGATACCTGCTCCCCGTTTGAATCGCGGATACTGAGTTATCGGGTAGAACATCAGTTAAGGAATAATTCTCATAAGAGTCATATGCTCCAACATCATCATACGGACCGCCTGATAACTCATTGATCACGCGTCGTGGATGAATTGCAGGATCCGCCGGAGCTTTGAGCCGCCGGAAAGACTCCTCCCAAGCCGAACAGCTTTTGATCAGCTCGTTGATGCTGCCAAATTGACGATCAGTTAAATGGTATTGTAGTGTCGGCTTCATGTTGTTCATGAGAATTTGGATGAGCTCTTCATCAGAGTACGGTGTGCGACATTGTAGGGTAAGCGTCCAAACATGATTGTAGAAATCCAGAAAACTTTCGTTCGGTTGTTGTTTACGAGCCTCGACCATTCTGCGGATTTCGTAATTGGTGCGACGATCTTGAAAACGCTCGATCATACCGCTTCTTAGTTCTGACCAGGTAGCGTGCGGGTTGTGTTTACGAAATGTCCAGTACCATTGTAACGCTAGGTCTTTCAAAATGGTGTGTAACTCCAATAGCAACATCTGGTCGGACACTCCCCGAGACGACGCGATGGTGTCCACTTGAAATAAAAACATGTCTATGTTGATGCCCGAGGGGGATCCAGTGTAGCTTAGACCGCTTCCGGACAATAAACGTCGATCGATAAATTTCGGTTGTGCTGGTAAACTGGTAGGTTCATGTGCGGTATGAGTCGGTAGTACGGGATGAGACTGGCGATTTCCTTCCACCTGCGATTGCAACTTAGTCTGCCGTTGATCCAAAGATACCAACTGCTGTGACACAATCTCGAATTTTTGCAGCATGGATTCCAACAAAGCCGTTTGGGCGTTTGATTGTGATGCCGCCAGACTTCTCGCCTGAACCTGATCAAGCAATTCCTCTAACGTGTATCTGCGTTCCGTGTGATGTGGGTTTTCCGATTCGTCCGCCTCGTCACCAAGGTCTTGCACTTGCATCCCAGCACTTCCACTGCCCTGGGTGTTATCTGAACGAAGCATATCCATTTCGAGGTGGATGCCTTTAGCGCTTTCGATAGACTCATTCAGCTTGTCGTGATTTTGCAGATAGATTTGCAGACTCGTCTGTAGATCCTCACATGCTTTAAGAACCTGTCGTGCGAAATCCTGGTATTTTGGAGAAGTTAGGGCTCGACTTAATCGACCGGACAAATGCAGTAAACGAGAGTGGTATCGACGAGCTGTTTCAACGGGATCCTCGGTTTGTTTGTCCAATTGCGTGATCGATTCCTTTAAAATTTTCAGTTTGCGTTGACACGCATTAATTTCGATATCGGGCCTCTTTGCCGCACTCGTATGCATTTTGGATGGTATTAGCTTTATATCGCCCTGCTCACTTCGGATCGCTTCCTCGAGTTGATGCTGGGCATCTGGCGTGTCGAAACGAATATCACGAAGGAGACACTCCACTTCCAACTCATCCGGTGTTAATAGGGTGACGTCCATATTGATTTAAGTAGGGATAAGGGAATAAGCTCGTTCGGTTGAAGGTGACGTAGTCTTTATTAATTTATTAAAAAATACAAAAATATTTTAGTTCAAAACGACTTTACTCGAACTGAAGGTTTCAGAATAAAGTGTATTTACAACTAATGCTTCCACACCCACTATAACTATATAAAACGTAAAAAAAATTTGAATAATAAAAATAAAAGGAATGGTTACCTTGTTCAAGTTTTATGGAATCCGTAAGTCCACGATTATTTAAACACGGCAAGACGAGATACCCTCGAAAGTGGCGCTTTTCGATGAGAACCTATTTTGGAGGGGCTCGTTAAAAATAAATTACAGCAAAAATTCAACCACCGAATCTCAAACCGAGATAAACAACCAGAAAGTTACCCCGTGCGTTGGATAATACTCAATTCGAATACGAATTTGGTTAACTTCCACTCGATCCCACGGATGGTTACGTTGGATACGTGGTTCTACGTCCGAGTTATCCCACACTGTACGTCTTTGAGGTCTGTCTGGCGTATCCCACGGATTTCGATTCATAACACAATAAAGCAAGATAAAATACTGGTAATAATAATAATAACATAAATAATGAAGCTACCAACACACCCAAGGAAGAAGGCAAAGTGGCAACAGAAAATGCAGATAAGATAATAATAAAAGAAGAAAGGAATGGATACCTTGTAAATTTGGTACTAGGGACGGTGAAGCCGTGGTCCACTAGTACCGTGGGGCCCGTACTCCCACGATGGTTTAACGACGGATAGGACGAGATACCCTCCAAAGTGGCGCTTTTCAATGAGGACCTATTTTGGAGGGGCTCGCTGAAAAAATTATATAAATGATACGACAATAAAAAAATTTGTAACTGAAACTACCAACACACCCAAAAAGATACGCAGGCAGAATAATAATTATAAAGGAAATGATACGTAAAGAACAATAAAGAATAATAATCAAACAAAACAAAATTATTACTTAAAATATGTAATGAGAATAGAACAAATTTAAAGGAATGGTTACCTGATGAAGAAAAAAATTTTGGTCTATGATGAATAGAGCGAGATACCCCCGAAAATGGCGCTTTTCGACGAGAACCTATTTTGGGGGGGCTCGTTAAAATTTGCAAAACGATACAAAGAAGAAAAAGAAAACCAAAACTACCAGCACACCCAGCGGTATGCAGGCAAAATAATACAAAAAATATATAAAATGAAGTACTAATAAGTACCGGCGGGTTCCAATACAACCCAAAATTTAAAGAAAATAAAAATCAAAAATACCAATATATATATATCAAAAAAAAAAAAAAAAAAATTTAGATCAGAACGACAAGACGGTTGGTATGATGAGAGTGGGAACCCCACTCCGTGTCAGCTAAATAATAAAATAAAATAAAAATAATAATAATAATATGTTCTGTTCTGTTCCTCAAATTTCGGTCGAGAAATTTCGGGGAAAAGAAGAAATGAAGCTAAGCTAAACCCTGGACAAATGACATCCGAGCTCCACCACAATCTGACACAACATAGTGGAAATGGGAAAGAGCTCGGAAGTCGGATGTCTAAAGAATAGGGGTATGACACCCCCATCTACGCGCAATCAAACAGCCCGTGCTGGTTACGATCGCAGATGGGGAATGCCAACCGGGAGACTGGCTTTGGTGTGCGTGTCCATGCGAATTCAAACAGTGCGAAGCACTGGTTTCGACACTGGACGCGCACGCCAAAGGGAGTGAAGCTACAAATCATACAAAAACTCAAAAATTTAAAAATTCGCACATCGACTGGCTTTGGTGTGCGTGTCCATGCGAATTCAAACAGTGCCAAGCACTGGTTTCGACACTGGACGCGCACGCCAAAGAGAGTGAAGGTACAAATCTAAAAAATCAAAAAAATTTAAAAATTCGCGAAAAATATTTGGGCGCCACTGTTACAGGCTGGCTACTGCCAACCTGCAGATATCACTAAGCACCTGCAGAGGCCTCCACGGTGATTTTTGCCGGCTACGTTCTCAGCGGAGAAGTGCGAAGGTCGTGGGATTTGAGGCATACAGGGCTCCTGGCTTACACCGTGATCATACAGAATTGTGGGGAAACGCAAATAATAAAGACCGAGTTCCGCCAAAATTCGTCGGCCGGAACCTGAGGAACGAACACAACGAAATTATAAACCGAGAGCGGTGCCTTGATGAGCGCATCCATCCGTATTCAAACGGGGACAAGCCCTGGTTACGGAATCGGATGCGGGCATCAAGGGACCGCAAACACTACGCCGACACAGAGGGAGTCTCCGCTCCCATCATACCACACCGAAAAAATTTAACAATTCATTTTATTTTTAAAGGAAAAAAAACAAGAAAACATCAGAAAGGGAAAACGAGAGAGAGTAACGAGAAAGAGAGAGAGAGCAACAATGCACATCGAGCGCGCGACCGTTATGCGGCGCTCGATTACAAAAATATACAAGAATTAATAAAATTAAAAAAATCAAAAAAATAAAATCAAAAAAAAAATAAAATTAAAAAAATATAAATAAAAAATTGTACCTTACAAAAAAAAAATGCCGTTGCGGGGCCTCTCCCCGATACCAAAACCAAAACAGCCGGTTGGCCGCCCGTTGACCTTGTACGGCACCCGTTGAAAATATGCGGCACCCGTTGAAATATACGGCACCCGTTGAAATATACGGCACCCGATGAAATATACGGCAACCGATGAAAATATATGTGGCACCCGTTGAAATATACGGCACCCGATGAAATATGTGGCACTCGTTGAAATATACGGCAACCGATGAAAATATATGTGGCACCCGTTGAAATATACGGCACCCGATGAAATATGTGGCACCCGTTAAACAATGTACGGCACCCGATGAAATATGTGGCACCCGTTGAAATATGTGTGGCACCCGTTGATAATATACGGCACCCGATGAAAATATGCGTGGCACCCGTTGATAATATACGGCACCCGATGAAAATATGCGTGGCACCCGTTGATATATACGGCACCCGTTAAAAAGATGCGGTACCCGTTTAAATATGCGGTACCCGATGAAATATGCGGCACCCGATGAAATATACGGTACCCGATGAAATATAAAAATACGGGGTCCGTTTAATACGGAACCGTTATTGATGAGTTAATGTGGCACACAAAATATTGGAAAAATCTACTATATTAATAAATCACAAAGTAAATTATTCACAAATCACAAAAGTTTTTTTTTTAAATAAAACAATTTCCTTTCAAATTGGTATCAATTTTTCTCCATCTTAATATTTTTATTTAGAAATCATTCACCAAATAATGGTTTTTTATTCACCAAAGAATTATTACATTATTCCTGGATGGCATTAATTATAGGTATTAATTATTTATAAAATTAACTAAAGTTTGTTTTTACAGCAAAAATTATACACTTTTATCATAAAATTATATTAAAATTGAACAACCATTTATGGCATTATTAAAAAAAAACTCAACTCTATTTCTCAAAATGTTAAACTCGACTTTTCAAAATTCAAAACTCTAATCACTTACAAATCAAAAACTCGAACGCCACACAAACGACGCGCAGAACATTCCAGAAGAATTGTCTTTCTTCTCTGTCTCTCGTTTACATCAATTCGCATTGATGTAAACGAGAGGCATATAAGAAAAACATTCTTATGGAATGTTTTGCTTTACACACCACTCGATGTACATCGCTCTCTCTCCCATCATCTTACTCACCCTCGCGCCATCACCACGACATGTACAAACACTACACAACTTCGAAAGCGAAGACGCAAACCGAGGGGAATAAAATTAATCAAACAGCGCTTGTTACGATCATGTAATCGTAACATCCTATATGTAATGTCTGTGAAGTTAGCCCGGAAACCATCCCGTAAAAATACGATGGCAACACTAAAGTACATATATCACGACACTTTTCAATGTCATCCCGAAAAAATATTTATATCACGATATTTTTGAATGTCATCCCGGAAAAAAATATGTCATGACAGTTTTTTACTATATCAATCCATAAAAATGTATAAACAATTTGTATTGAAAAACTGATACCAACCCGGAAAAAATTATGTCACAATAATTTTCCTATAGATTGTATAAAGATGATAAAATAGGCTAATTAAGTACATTCATACCTCGCATTACGGATAGGGATACGTTCCGGAAAAGCAAGCCTTAACCCGAAATTCCGTTTATCGAATCAATATATTTCATATAAATTCGAAGAAATTCCGTTCCCAAGACAATGCAAGAAATATAAACGACAAAGAAAATTCATAATAAATCACAACAGTCAGCTGACAACGAAAAGGCGTTCGTTTAGCGAGGTATGAGAAGAAGATAGAAAAAACAAAATATTATAATACAGGTGGCAAACAATTCAATGATTTAGAGCTCCGCTATAGTCGTCTGAATTCGTAGTACATGTCCATTACCAGAAATCGGACTATATACGTTTTGTAGTTCAGGGATTGGCCTGTTTAAATAACAAGTGGCAAAAAAATTCTATGATTTAGAGCTCCGCTATAGTCGTCTGAATTCGTAGTACATGTCCATTACCAGAAACCGGACTATATACGTTTTGTAGTTCAGGGATTGGCCTGTTTAAATAACAAGTGGCAAAAAAATTCTATGATTTAGAGCTCCGCTATAGTCGTCTGAATTCGTAGTACATGTCCATTACCAGAAACCGGGCTATATACGTTTTGTAGTTCAGGGATTGGCCTGTTTAAATAACAAGTTGCAAAAAAATTCTATGATTTAGAGCTCCGCTATAGTCGTCTGAATTCGTAGTACATGTCCATTACCAGAAACCGGACTATATAAGTTTTGTAGTTCAGAGATTGGCCTGTTTAAATAACAAGTTGCAAAAAAAAATCTATGATTTAGAGCTCCGCTATAGTCGTCTGAATTCGTAGTACATGTCCATTACCAGAAACCGGACTATATCCGTTTTGTAGTTCAGGGATTGGCCTGTTTAAATAACAAGTGGCAAAAAAATTCTATGATTTAGAGCTCCGCTATAGTCGTCTGAATTCGTAGTACATGTCCATTACCAGAAATCGGACTATATACGTTTTGTAGTTCAGGGATTGGCCTGTTTAAATAACAAGTGGCAAAAAAATTCTATGATTTAGAGCTCCGCTATAGTCGTCTGAATTCGTAGTACATGTCCATTACCAGAAACCGGACTATATAAGTTTTGTAGTTCAGAGATTGGCCTGTTTAAATAACAAGTTGCAAAAAAAAATCTATGATTTAGAGCTCCGCTATAGTCGTCTGAATTCGTAGTACATGTCCATTACCAGAAACCGGACTATATCCGTTTTGTAGTTCAGGGATTGGCCTGTTTAAATAACAAGTGGCAAAAAAATTCTATGATTTAGAGCTCCGCTAT
The DNA here is from genome assembly GCA_963691935.1 of Nephrotoma guestfalica. Classification (NCBI taxonomy): domain Eukaryota; kingdom Metazoa; phylum Arthropoda; class Insecta; order Diptera; family Tipulidae; genus Nephrotoma; species Nephrotoma guestfalica. Next base: position 86,529,092 of record OY829915.1, on the reverse strand, counting down.
AGTCGTCTGAATTCGTAGTACATGTCCATTACCAGAAATCGGACTATATACGTTTTGTAGTTCAGGGATTGGCCTGTTTAAATAACAAGTGGCAAAAAAATTCTATGATTTAGAGCTCCGCTATAGTCGTCTGAATTCGTAGTACATGTCCATTACCAGAAACCGGACTATATACGTTTTGTAGTTCAGGGATTGGCCTGTTTAAATAACAAGTGGCAAAAAAATTCTATGATTTAGAGCTCCGCTATAGTCGTCTGAATTCGTAGTACATGTCCATTACCAGAAACCGGGCTATATACGTTTTGTAGTTCAGGGATTGGCCTGTTTAAATAACAAGTTGCAAAAAAATTCTATGATTTAGAGCTCCGCTATAGTCGTCTGAATTCGTAGTACATGTCCATTACCAGAAACCGGACTATATAAGTTTTGTAGTTCAGAGATTGGCCTGTTTAAATAACAAGTTGCAAAAAAAAATCTATGATTTAGAGCTCCGCTATAGTCGTCTGAATTCGTAGTACATGTCCATTACCAGAAACCGGACTATATCCGTTTTGTAGTTCAGGGATTGGCCTGTTTAAATAACAAGTGGCAAAAAAATTCTATGATTTAGAGCTCCGCTATAGTCGTCTGAATTCGTAGTACATGTCCATTACCAGAAACCGGACTATATACGTTTTGTAGTTCAGGGATTGGCCTGTTTAAATAACAAGTGGCAAAAAAATTCTATGATTTAGAGCTCCGCTATAGTCGTCTGAATTCGTAGTACATGTCCATTACCAGAAACCGGGCTATATACGTTTTGTAGTTCAGGGATTGGCCTGTTTAAATAACAAGTTGCAAAAAAATTCTATGATTTAGAGCTCCGCTATAGTCGTCTGAATTCGTAGTACATGTCCATTACCAGAAACCGGACTATATCCGTTTTGTAGTTCAGGGATTGGCCTGTTTAAATAACAAGTTGCAAAAAAATTCTATGATTTAGAGCTCCGCTATAGTCGTCTGAATTCGTAGTACATGTCCATTACCAGAAACCGGACTATATAAGTTTTGTAGTTCAGGGATTGGCCTGTTTAAATAACAAGTGGCAAAAAAAATCTATGATTTAGAGCTTCGCTATAGTCGTCTGAATTCGTAGTACATGTCCATTACCAGAAACCGGACTATATACGTTTTGTAGTTCAGGGATTGGCCTGTGTAAATAACAAGTGGCAAAAAAATTCTATGATTTAGAGCTCCGCTATAGTCGTCTGAATTCGTAGTTCATGTCTATTACCAGAAACCGGACTATATACGTTTTGTAGTTCAGGGATTGGCCTGTTTAAATAACAAGTGGCAAAAAAATTCTATGATTTAGAGCTCCGCTATAGTCGTCTGAATTCGTAGTACATGTCCATTACCAGAAACCGGACTATATAAGTTTTGTAGTTCAGAGATTGGCCTGTTTAAATAACAAGTGGCAAAAAAAAATCTATGATTTAGAGCTCCGCTATAGTCGTCTGAATTCGTAGTACATGTCCATTACCAGAAACCGGACTATATCCGTTTTGTAGTTCAGGGATTGGCCTGTTTAAATAACAAGTGGCAAACAAATTCTATGATTTGGAGCTCCGCTATAGTCGTCTGAATTCGTAGTACATGTCCATTACCAGAAACCGGACTATATACGTTTTGTAGTTCAGGGATTGGCCTGTTTAAATAACAAGTGGCAAAAAAATTCTATGATTTAGAGCTCCGCTATAGTCGTCTGAATTCGTAGTACATGTCCATTACCAGAAACCGGACTATATACGTTTTGTAGTTCAGGGATTGGCCTGTTTAAATAACAAGTGGCAAAAAAATTCTATGATTTAGAGCTCCGCTATAGTCGTCTGAATTCGTAGTACATGTCCATTACCAGAAACCGGACTATATACGTTTTGTAGTTCAGGGATTGGCCTGTTTAAATAACAAGTGGCAAAAAAATTCTATGATTTAGAGCTCCGCTATAGTCGTCTGAATTCGTAGTACATGTCCATTACCAGAAACCGGGCTATATACGTTTTGTAGTTCAGGGATTGGCCTGTTTAAATAACAAGTTGCAAAAAAATTCTATGATTTAGAGCTCCGCTATAGTCGTCTGAATTCGTAGTACATGTCCATTACCAGAAACCGGACTATATAAGTTTTGTAGTTCAGAGATTGGCCTGTTTAAATAACAAGTTGCAAAAAAAAATCTATGATTTAGAGCTCCGCTATAGTCGTCTGAATTCGTAGTACATGTCCATTACCAGAAACCGGACTATATCCGTTTTGTAGTTCAGGGATTGGCCTGTTTAAATAACAAGTGGCAAAAAAATTCTATGATTTAGAGCTCCGCTATAGTCGTCTGAATTCGTAGTACATGTCCATTACCAGAAACCGGACTATATACGTTTTGTAGTTCAGGGATTGGCCTGTTTAAATAACAAGTGGCAAAAAAATTCTATGATTTAGAGCTCCGCTATAGTCGTCTGAATTCGTAGTACATGTCCATTACCAGAAACCGGGCTATATACGTTTTGTAGTTCAGGGATTGGCCTGTTTAAATAACAAGTTGCAAAAAAATTCTATGATTTAGAGCTCCGCTATAGTCGTCTGAATTCGTAGTACATGTCCATTACCAGAAACCGGACTATATCCGTTTTGTAGTTCAGGGATTGGCCTGTTTAAATAACAAGTGGCAAAAAAATTCTATGATTTAGAGCTCCGCTATAGTCGTCTGAATTCGTAGTACATGTCCATTACCAAAAACCGGGCTATATACGTTTTGTAGTTCAGGGATTGGCCTGTTTAAATAACAAGTTGCAAAAAAATTCTATGATTTAGAGCTCCGCTATAGTCGTCTGAATTCGTAGTACATGTCCATTACCAGAAACCGGACTATATAAGTTTTGTAGTTCAGGGATTGGCCTGTTTAAATAACAAGTTGCAAAAAAAATCTATGATTTAGAGCTTCGCTATAGTCGTCTGAATTCGTAGTACATGTCCATTACCAGAAACCGGACTATATACGTTTTGTAGTTCAGGGATTGGCCTGTGTAAATAACAAGTGACAAAAAAATTCTATGATTTAGAGCTCCGCTATAGTCGTCTGAATTCGTAGTTCATGTCTATTACCAGAAACCGGGCTATATACGTTTTGTAGTTCAGGGATTGGCCTGTTTAAATAACAAGTGGCAAAAAAATTCTATGATTTAGAGCTCCGCTATAGTCGTCTGAATTCGTAGTACATGTCCATTACCAGAATCCGGACTATATACGTTTTGTAGTTCAGGGATTGGCCTGTTTAAATAACAAGTGACAAAAAAATTCTATGATTTAGAGCTCCGCTATAGTCGTCTGAATTCGTAGTACATGTCCATTACCAGAAACCGGACTATATACGTTTTGTAGTTCAGGGATTGGCCTGTTTAAATAACAAGTGGCAAAAAAATTGAATGATTTAGAGCTCCGCTATAGTCGTCTGAATGCGTAGTACATGTCCATTACCAGAAACCGGACTATATACGTTTTGTAGTTCAGGGATTGGCCTGTTTAAATAACAAGTTGCAAAAAAATTCTATGATTTAGAGCTCCGCTATAGTCGTCTGAATTCGTAGTACATGTCCATTACCAGAAACCGGACTATATACGTTTTGTAGTTCAGGGATTGGCCTGTTTAAATAACAAGTGGCAAAAAAATTCTATGATTTAGAGCTCCGCTATAGTCGTCTGAATTCGAAGTACATGTCCATTACCAGAAACCGGACTATATACGTTTTGTAGTTCAGGGATTGGCCTGTTTAAATAACAAGTGGCAAAAAAATTCTATGATTTAGAGCTCCGCTATAGTCGTCTGAATTCGTAGTACATGTCCATTACCAGAAACCGGACTATATACGTTTTGTAGTTCAGGGATTGGCCTGTTTAAATAACAAGTGGCAAAAAAATTCTATGATTTAGAGCTCCGCTATAGTCGTCTGAATTCGTAGTACATGTCCATTACCAGAAACCGGACTATATACGTTTTGTAGTTCAGGGATTGGCCTGTTTAAATAACAAGTTGCAAAAAAATTCTATGATTTAGAGCTCCGCTATAGTCGTCTGAATTCGTAGTACATGTCCATTACCAGAAACCGGACTATATACGTTTTGTAGTTCAGGGATTGGCCTGTTTAAATAACAAGTGACAAAAAAATTCTATGATTTAGAGCTCCGCTATAGTCGTCTGAATTCGTAGTACATGTCCATTACCAGAAACCGGACTATATACGTTTTGTAGTTCAGGGATTGGCCTGTTTAAATAACAAGTGGCAAAAAAATTCTATGATTTAGAGCTCCGCTATAGTCGTCTGAATTCGTAGTACATGTCCATTACCAGAAACCGGACTATATACGTTTTGTAGTTCAGGGATTGGCCTGTTTAAATAACAAGTGGCAAAAAAATTCTATGATTTAGAGCTCCGCTATAGTCGTCTGAATTCGTAGTACATGTCCATTACCAGAAACCGGACTATATACGTTTTGTAGTTCAGGGATTGGCCTGTTTAAATAACAAGTGACAAAAAAATTCTATGATTTAGAGCTCCGCTATAGTCGTCTGAATTCGTAGTACATGTCCATTACCAGAAACCGGACTATATACGTTTTGTAGTTCAGGGATTGGCCTGTTTAAATAACAAGTGGCAAAAAAATTCTATGATTTAGAGCTCCGCTATAGTCGTCTGAATTCGTAGTACATGTCCATTACCAAAAACCGGACTATATACGTTTTGTAGTTCAGGGATTGGCCTGTTTAAATAACAAGTGACAAAAAAATTCTATGATTTAGAGCTCCGCTATAGTCGTCTGAATTCGTAGTACATGTCCATTACCAGAAACCGGACTATATACGTTTTGTAGTTCAGGGATTGGCCTGTTTAAATAACAAGTGGCAAAAAAATTCTATGATTTAGAGCTCCGCTATAGTCGTCTGAATTCGTAGTACATGTCCATTACCAGAAACCGGACTATATACGTTTTGTAGTTCAGGGATTGGCCTGTTTAAATAACAAGTGACAAAAAAATTCTATGATTTAAAGCTCCGCTATAGTCGTCTGAATTCGTAGTTTATGTCCATTACCAGAAACCGGACTATATACGTTTTGTAGTTCAGGGATTGGCCTGTTTAAATAACAAGTGGCAAAAAAATTCTATGATTTAGAGCTCCGCTATAGTCGTCTGAATTCGTAGTACATGTCCATTACCAGAAACCGGACTATATACGTTTTGTAGTTCAGGGATTGGCCTGTTTAAATAACAAGTTGCAAAAAAATTCTATGATTTAGAGCTCCGCTATAGTCGCCTGAATTCGTAGTACATGTCCATTACCAGAAACAGGACTATATACGTTTTGTAGTTCAGGGATTGGCCTGTTTAAATAACAAGTGACAAAAAAATTCTATGATTTAGAGCTCCGCTATAGTCGTCTGAATTCGTAGTACATGTCCATTACCAGAAACCGGACTATATACGTTTTGTAGTTCAGGGATTGGCCTGTTTAAATAACAAGTTGCAAAAAAATTCTATGAGTTAGAGCTCCGCTATAGTCGTCTGAATTCGTAGTACATGTCCATTACCAGAAACCGGACTATATACGTTTTGTAGTTCAGGGATTGGCCTGTTTAAATAACAAGTGGCAAAAAAATTCTATGATTTAGAGCTCCGCTATAGTCGTCTGAATTCGTAGTACATGTCCATTACCAGAAACCGGACTATATACGTTTTGTAGTTCAGGGATTGGCCTGTTTAAATAACAAGTGGCAAAAAAATTCTATGATTTAGAGCTCCGCTATAGTCGTCTGAATTCGTAGTACATGTCCATTACCAGAAACCGGACTATATACGTTTTGTAGTTCAGGGATTGGCCTGTTTAAATAACAAGTGGCAAAAAAATTCTATGATTTAGAGCTCCGCTATAGTCGTCTGAATTCGTAGTACATGTCCATTACCAGAAACCGGACTATATACGTTTTGTAGTTCAGGGATTGGCCTGTTTAAATAACAAGTTGCAAAAAAATTCTATGATTTAGAGCTCCGCTATAGTCGTCTGAATTCGTAGTACATGTCCATTACCAGAAACCGGACTATATACGTTTTGTAGTTCAGGGATTGGCCTGTTTAAATAACAAGTGGCAAAAAAATTCTATGATTTAGAGCTCCGCTATAGTCGTCTGAATTCGTAGTACATGTCCATTACCAGAAACCGGACTATATACGTTTTGTAGTTCAGGGATTGGCCTGTTTAAATAACAAGTGGCAAAAAAATTCTATGATTTAGAGCTCCGCTATAGTCGTCTGAATTCGTAGTACATGTCCATTACCAGAATCGGGACTATATACGTTTTGTAGTTCAGGGATTGGCCTGTTTAAATAACAAGTGGCAAAAAAATTCTATGATTTAGAGCTCCGCTATAGTCGTCTGAATTCGTAATACATGTCCATTGCCAGAAACGGGACTATATACGTTTTGTAGTTCAGGGATTGGCCTGTTTAAATAACAAGTGGCAAAAAAACTCTATGATTTAGAGCTCCGCTATAGTCGTCTGAATTCGTAGTACATGTCCATTACCAGAAACCGGACTATATACGTTTTGTAGTTCAGGGATTGGCCTGTTTAAATAATAAGTGGCAAAAAAATTCTATGATTTAGAGCTCCACTATAGTCGTCTGAATTCGTAGTACATGTCCATTACCAGAAACCGGACTATATACGTTTTGTAGTTCAGGGATTGGCCTGTTTAAATAATAAGTGGCAAAAAAATTCTATGATTTAGAGCTCCGCTATAGTCGTCTGAATTCGTAGTACATGTCCATTACCAGAAACCGACTAATGTAAATTTATATTTTTCAAAATTTAGGTTTTTAGGCCGTCCGCCTCGAAAATTTGACATTTTTATACTGAACTTTCAAATGTAAAATACAAATTGAATAACGTGCGAAAATAACGAACTTTTATACTGTCATAGCATAGCCGATAAAAATCTTGCATCGTGCGTGATAAATAAGTCTATTTCATAAAAGATGGCGCGGACGCATATAATCTATTGAAATTTGTTATTTACTCCAAAATAACTGGTATCAGGGAACAGGCACACAGTATTAGGGGTTTGAACGTTAATTTTAGACTAATAATAATAATGAATGATGTGTGCCTTAAACGACTAAAGTTTAATATCACCCGTTATGAAATTTTCAAGTTTCTGCTATTCCTCACTATGCGGCAAATGAATAGTTAATCTATGATTTTTAATCACTTTTTATTTAATTTTTATAATTTTCCTTTATTGTAATAACTTCGAACATGATCAATTATTCGTTGTCATATAAATTAATAAATAAAAGACACTAGTTAAAAATTTCTTTTTAGTGACACCTGTTATTAAATTTCAACAAATTTTTTCAAAAATATTAATTTACCAATGCAGGTAAGTCAAAACATAAAATAAACAAGTATAAGAAAGCAAGAAATATTACATTTTATGAGCCAGTGCGACGCTAACGCCGCTTCCAACATATTACTTTTCGGTACTACACATTACGCGACACAGCATGAAATGGTTTATTTTATTTATGAAAAATATTTCAAAGCAGAAATACTAGATTTACTTTCACCGCTGTATACGTACAAAAAAATATTTTTTTGTTATATTTCATTCGGTTCGATCTTCGTTTCGTTTTTCTGTTGATCGGTTTGTTTTGGATTATAAAAAATTTAAAGAGCCTATACAAAATATGTAGAGAATATACAAGAACAAGCTGTGCCTGTGTGTTGTAAAAACAAGGTTTTTGTTTTTGTAATTTTGAATTTCTATGAAATAGAATGAAAGCAAACATTTTCCGTACCTAAAATAAAAAATTGTTCTTGTGCCGTGATGTACGAGTACATTATCAGATATAATTGTTGGTACGAGTATAATAAAATATAGTTATTGAGCGTTTATAATTCAAATTAAGTAAAGATGTCGTTATGTTTTTTTTTAAATAATATTTTTATTTCTAACCGACGTTTTGATCTTCAGGTTTTTTTGAAATATTTATTTGTACAAAATTAATTGTAAAACTTATAAATATTAATACTCATGTAAAATAATTAAAAATTTGTAAATACTAAAGTTTCATTTTTAATACCTATGTAATTTATATTGTTGCCCTGAAGAGTTCAAAAATTGTAATTTCTTAAGTCCGCTATCTTCTTTGCTATCTGTAATGTCAACAAACGGCCTTAACTTATGACCCGATTTTTGGGTTTCGGCGAAGGATTCGCGATTCTAACAGAATTGTTCGTGCAAAATAACCACGAACGAATAGTAGTATTAACACATTGAAAATGTGCTTTATATTATAAAGTCGTAATTTAAAAGTAAGTATGGGATTAAATCTTGGAATATAATAAAACTATTCGATCAGCAAGTTTAAACAAATTATATCATGAAACGTGAATTTTTAAAATAATTTGAATAATTATCGAAATTTTGACACATAATGGTGACTGGCTCACTGTCTTTAAATAGCTGAACCAATATTTTAGGTGTCCCTATGTAGCTACTCCAGCACACTGATTCTCTAACCTAAAAGTTAATGCGTAAAAGTGAACACCATAGTAAGTTTTCGACTTTACACAAATTACAATGCTATGTGTTTGTTTGTGTTTAATGTTTACATCTTATATTGTTTCTTAGATAATCAAGGTGCATTACGTAAATTATTTCAATTGGACATGTCATATGCTCGTCTGAAGTCTACAAATCATTTGTATATCTCAAAAGAAATGTAATTGCAAATAATTGTTTAGCTAACTTTTTAGCTCCTTTCTAACTAATTTCCTTCTATCGAACACGATGCAATCTCTGACTTGAGCCCTCTGACACGAACGCCACCAGAAAATTATATTGTACAACAATTACAGAAAATTATGTATTGTGCATTTGTGCAAGCTCTTCCACTTCTTGAAGATTGAACAGAATACCATTTAAGTGCGCATGTGCAAACTAGGACTCAAATTTCTTGAAATAAATTTAGTTTTATTGGTGGTGTGGTTCCACTCAAGTTAAAAGCCATGCTCCAGTGCTTAAACCAAAATTTATTGCCAAATCCTAATTGCAATAAACAAACCTATGTTTCATAAGAAATAGGGTTCTTTTCACCCCATTGAGGTACTGTTTCAAAACAGTTCCTAATTGTATTCCTTATTTCACACCTAGCATTTTAGCGCTTTACTTTCACTATACAAAATTCTAATTTGCTTCTATTAAATTTCATTATATATTAATTTTATAAACCAACTTAAAAATGCTGAATAGAGTTCAACTTGCTACATTTTAAAACTTTAGCCAAAACATTATTCTAGGTACTAAATTTATCTCCACCTAATATATCAAATTTTATTGAACTGTTAAATTTTCGAACAAATTTCATCCATAGCATTGGCTATGCTATGGACGAAACGCCGTTAATGTTTACTCCCAACTAATTCACGTTTTGGCCAAGCTTATTGCAAGTATTACTCCAAGTGTTCGAATTACCAAACCATGAAAGTATAATCGATCAAAACATTTTATTGAAATTGAGGATGGTGTTCGAGACCGCGATAAAATATTGTTTAAAATACAGGGATATTTAACAAAAAAATTTAGAACAACAACTTGAACTAACTTCAAGTCAATCATTTTAACTCAAAATTAAATATTTTTGGTTTATAATTAAACACAATAATATCCAATATTAAAATAAATTAATTAATTTCACCAGCAAACATTAAGATAACCATTTTTTCTTATTAAAAATACAATTCAATCATTACAAATTTCCAGTTGTAAATGAAGTAAGGAACAATCAAAAAATTGTGTACTACAAAAATTAACCTGTTTCGTCAGTTCAGGAATTATTAAGATTTTTGATGAACTCTGTTGTACTCTACATAATATCAAGAGTTGTTCAGAGTTGTTGAGAACAAGCATAAACTTTATTCGTATATATAATGCAAGATATTGACTTAGCGTAAGCTCTTTAGGATTCGATTGAGTAAATCCGAAGCATAAATATTTTAATAATTCGTGAATTGGTTAAAAAATCAAAATATAATATATAGCGGTCTAGAGCAGGTTTTTCAAAAAAACGCAGCAGATATGATACACATAATATTTTGACATTACCTGCACTGTTAAATAAATATTTTTGAAAAACTTGTTGAAATTTAATAACAGGTGTCACTAAAATGAATGTTTTTACCTAGTGTCTTTTATTTATTAATTTATATGTAAAAGAATAATTAATGTTATTCGAAATTACTACAATAAAACAAAACTATTAAAATTAAATAAAACGTCTGCATAAATCTAAATTAACTATTCATACGCCGCGTAGTGATGAATAGCAGAAGCATGAAAATTTCCTACAAGCAAAATCACTCATGAATGGTATACTCAGATTTTATTCAAATTCGCAAATTTAATTAGACTTTTCACGATTGGCAAAGAATTTATTATCGATAATGGATAATTATCAATTTATTACGCAATTTATGTCATAAATATTAGGCACAGTATGATTTAATATTTCATAAATACAATGCCATCTATCAATGAGTAGTACAGACAATTTAAGCTGAGTTTTGTTATAAGTTTCGATAGATGGCGTAAATTAATTAATCAAGTGGTTCTCGACGTTGTCGACGTAGTTGAAGAGTTGTCGACTTTGTCGACGAGTATTCGACGTTGTCGACGAGTATTCGACGTTGTCGACGATATCTTGTAAAAATTAGTAGTCGACGCGTAATCGCCCATCGATGTGTTACGTTCGCGTATCACTAAAAGTGAACATTATGCGAACGAATATTTCGCTAAAAAGTCTAATTACGTTAGGATAGTAACACCGTTAACTATCGTTTTTGAGCTGCAAAATCGATTCGTTTGCCAACTATTATATGAAGTGTAGTATTCGTTTATGATTCGTAAACGGTTCACCATGTTTAGCTAGTAGTTGTATGAAAAAAAAGGTTATTTTACTATAGCAGATCTCTAAATCATAGAATTGTGTTGCCTATTGTTATTTAATCAGGCCAATCCCTGAACTACAAAACGTATATAGTCCCGTTTCTGGTAATGGACATGTACTACGAATTCAGACGACTATAGCGGAGCTCTAAATCATAAATTTTTTTGCCACTTGTTATTTAAACAGGCCAATCCCTGAACTACAAAACGTATATAGTCCCGTTTCTGGTAATGGACATGTACTACGAATTCAGACGACTATAGTGGAGCTCTAAATCATAGAATTTTTTTGCAACTTGTTATTGAAACAGGCCAATCCCTGAACCACAAAACGTATATAGTCCGGTTTCTGGTAATGGACATGTACTACGAATTCAGACGACTATAGCGGAGCTCTAAATCATAGAATTTTTTTGCCACTTGTTATTTAAACAGGCCAATCCCTGAACTACAAAACGTATATAGTCCGGATTCTGGTAATGGACATGTACTACGAATTCAGACGACTATAGCGGAGCTCTAAATCATAGAATTTTTTTGCCACTTGTTATTTAAACAGGCCAATCCCTGAACTACAAAACGTATATAGTCCGGTTTCTGGTAATGGACATGTACTACGAATTCAGACGACTATAGCGGAGCTCTAAATCATAGAATTTTTTTGTCACTTGTTATTTAAACAGGCCAATCCCTGAACTACAAAACGTATATAGTCCGGTTTCTGGTAATGGACATGTACTACGAATTCAGACGACTATAGCGGAGCTCTAAATCATAGAATTTTTTTGCCACTTGTTATTTAAACAGGCCAATCCCTGAACTACAAAACGTATATAGTCCGGTTTCTGGTAATGGACATGTACTACGAATTCAGACGACTATAGCGGAGCTCTAAATCATAGAATTTTTTTGCCACTTGTTATTTAAACAGGCCAATCCCTGAACTACAAAACGTATATAGTCCGGTTTCTGGTAATGGACATGTACTACGAATTCAGACGACTATAGCGGAGCTCTAAATCATAGAATTTGTTTGTCACTTGTTATTTAAACAGGCCAATCCCTGAACTACAAAACGTATATAGTCCGGTTTTTGGTAATGGACATGTACTACGAATTCAGACGACTATAGCGGAGCTCTAAATCATAGAATTTTTTTGCCACTTGTTATTTAAACAGGCCAATCCCTGAACTACAAAACGTATATAGTCCGGTTTCTGGTAATGGACATGTACTACGAATTCAGACGACTATAGCGGAGCTCTAAATCATAGAATTTTTTTGCAACTTGTTATTTAAACAGGCCAATCCCTGAACTACAAAACGTATATAGTCCGGTTTCTGGTAATGGACATGTACTACGAATTCAGACGACTATAGCGGAGCTCTAAATCATAGAATTTTTTTGCCACTTGTTATTTAAACAGGCCAATCCCTGAACTACAAAACGTATATAGTCCGGTTTCTGGTAATGGACATGTACTTCGAATTCAGACGACTATAGCGGAGCTCTAAATCATAGAATTTTTTTGCCACTTGTTATTTAAACAGGCCAATCCCTGAACTACAAAACGTATATAGTCCGGTTTCTGGTAATGGACATGTACTACGAATTCAGACGACTATAGCGGAGCTCTAAATCATAGAATTTTTTTGCAACTTGTTATTTAAACAGGCCAATCCCTGAACTACAAAACGTATATAGTCCGGTTTCTGGTAATGGACATGTACTACGCATTCAGACGACTATAGCGGAGCTCTAAATCATTCAATTTTTTTGCCACTTGTTATTTAAACAGGCCAATCCCTGAACTACAAAACGTATATAGTCCGGTTTCTGGTAATGGACATGTACTACGAATTCAGACGACTATAGCGGAGCTCTAAATCATAGAATTTTTTTGTCACTTGTTATTTAAACAGGCCAATCCCTGAACTACAAAACGTATATAGTCCGGATTCTGGTAATGGACATGTACTACGAATTCAGACGACTATAGCGGAGCTCTAAATCATAGAATTTTTTTGCCACTTGTTATTTAAACAGGCCAATCCCTGAACTACAAAACGTATATAGTCCGGTTTCTGGTAATGGACATGTACTACGAATTCAGACGACTATAGCGGAGCTCTAAATCATAGAATTTTTTTGTCACTTGTTATTTAAACAGGCCAATCCCTGAACTACAAAACGTATATAGTCCGGTTTCTGGTAATGGACATGTACTACGAATTCAGACGACTATAGCGGAGCTCTAAATCATAGAATTTTTTTGCCACTTGTTATTTAAACAGGCCAATCCCTGAACTACAAAACGTATATAGTCCGGTTTCTGGTAATGGACATGTACTACGAATTCAGACGACTATAGCGGAGCTCTAAATCATAGAATTTTTTTGCCACTTGTTATTTAAACAGGCCAATCCCTGAACTACAAAACGTATATAGTCCGGTTTCTGGTAATGGACATGTACTACGAATTCAGACGACTATAGCGGAGCTCTAAATCATAGAATTTTTTTGCCACTTGTTATTTAAACAGGCCAATCCCTGAACTACAAAACGTATATAGTCCGGTTTCTGGTAATGGACATGTACTACGAATTCAGACGACTATAGCGGAGCTCTAAATCATAGAATTTTTTTGTCACTTGTTATTTAAACAGGCCAATCCCTGAACTACAAAACGTATATAGTCCGGTTTCTGGTAATGGACATGTACTACGAATTCAGACGACTATAGCGGAGCTCTAAATCATAGAATTTTTTTGTCACTTGTTATTTAAACAGGCCAATCCCTGAACTACAAAACGTATATAGTCCGGTTTCTGGTAATGGACATGTACTACGAATTCAGACGACTATAGCGGAGCTCTAAATCATAGAATTTTTTTGCCACTTGTTATTTAAACAGGCCAATCCCTGAACTACAAAACGTATATAGTCCGGTTTCTGGTAATGGACATGTACTACGAATTCAGACGACTATAGCGGAGCTCTAAATCATAGAATTTTTTTGCCACTTGTTATTTAAACAGGCCAATCCCTGAACTACAAAACGTATATAGTCCGGTTTCTGGTAATGGACATGTACTACGAATTCAGACGACTATAGCGGAGCTCTAAATCATAGAATTTTTTTGTCACTTGTTATTTAAACAGGCCAATCCCTGAACTACAAAACGTATATAGTCCGGTTTCTGGTAATGGACATGTACTACGAATTCAGACGACTATAGCGGAGCTCTAAATCATAGAATTTTTTTGCCACTTGTTATTTAAACAGGCCAATCCCTGAACTACAAAACGTATATAGTCCGGTTTCTGGTAATGGACATGTACTACGAATTCAGACGACTATAGCGGAGCTCTAAATCATAGAATTTTTTTGCCACTTGTTATTTAAACAGGCCAATCCCTGAACTACAAAACGTATATAGTCCGGTTTCTGGTAATGGACATGTACTACGAATTCAGACGACTATAGCGGAGCTCTAAATCATAGAATTTTTTTGCCACTTGTTATTTAAACAGGCCAATCCCTGAACTACAAAACGTATATAGTCCGGTTTCTGGTAATGGACATGTACTACGAATTCAGACGACTATAGCGGAGCTCTAAATCATAGAATTTTTTTGTCACTTGTTATTTAAACAGGCCAATCCCTGAACTACAAAACGTATATAGTCCGGTTTCTGGTAATGGACATGTACTACGAATTCAGACGACTATAGCGGAGCTCTAAATCATAGAATTTTTTTGTCACTTGTTATTTAAACAGGCCAATCCCTGAACTACAAAACGTATATAGTCCGGTTTCTGGTAATGGACATGTACTACGAATTCAGACGACTATAGCGGAGCTCTAAATCATAGAATTTTTTTGCCACTTGTTATTTAAACAGGCCAATCCCTGAACTACAAAACGTATATAGTCCGGTTTCTGGTAATGGACATGTACTACGAATTCAGACGACTATAGCGGAGCTCTAAATCATAGAATTTTTTTGCCACTTGTTATTTAAACAGGCCAATCCCTGAACTACAAAACGTATATAGTCCGGTTTCTGGTAATGGACATGTACTACGAATTCAGACGACTATAGCGGAGCTCTAAATCATAGAATTTTTTTGTCACTTGTTATTTAAACAGGCCAATCCCTGAACTACAAAACGTATATAGTCCGGTTTCTGGTAATGGACATGTACTACGAATTCAGACGACTATAGCGGAGCTCTAAATCATAGAATTTTTTTGCCACTTGTTATTTAAACAGGCCAATCCCTGAACTACAAAACGTATATAGTCCGGTTTCTGGTAATGGACATGTACTACGAATTCAGACGACTATAGCGGAGCTCTAAATCATAGAATTTTTTTGCCACTTGTTATTTAAACAGGCCAATCCCTGAACTACAAAACGTATATAGTCCGGTTTCTGGTAGTGGACATGTACTACGAATTCAGACGACTATAGCGGAGCTCTAAATCATAGAATTTTTTTGCCACTTGTTATTTAAACAGGCCAATCCCTGAACTACAAAACGTATATAGTCCGGTTTCTGGTAATGGACATGTACTACGAATTCAGACGACTATAGCGGAGCTCTAAATCATAGAATTTTTTTGTCACTTGTTATTTAAACAGGCCAATCCCTGAACTACAAAACGTATATAGTCCGGATTCTGGTAATGGACATGTACTACGAATTCAGACGACTATAGCGGAGCTCTAAATCATAGAATTTTTTTGCCACTTGTTATTTAAACAGGCCAATCCCTGAACTACAAAACGTATATAGTCCGGATTCTGGTAATGGACATGTACTACGAATTCAGACGACTATAGCGGAGCTCTAAATCATAGATTTTTTTTGCCACTTGTTATTTAAACAGGCCAATCCCTGAACTACAAAACGTATATAGTCCGGTTTCTGGTAATGGACATGTACTACGAATTCAGGCGACTATAGCGGAGCTCTAAATCATAGAATTTTTTTGCCACTTGTTATTTAAACAGGCCAATCCCTGAACTACAAAACGTATATAGTCCGGTTTCTGGTAATGGACATGTACTACGAATTCAGACGACTATAGCGGAGCTCTAAATCATAGAATTTTTTTGCAACTTGTTATTTAAACAGGCCAATCCCTGAACTACAAAACGTATATAGTCCGGTTTCTGGTAATGGACATGTACTACGAATTCAGACGACTATAGCGGAGCTCTAAATCATTCAATTTTTTTGCCACTGAACTACTATACTTTTAAGTACACATTAAATTATATTCATAAGTGTATTTATTTAATATTAATTTAACTGTATTATTGACATTTTTTATAAGAAACTAAATTTTTGTGACATTGTTGTTTTTTACAAATTGAATAATTACTTATTATATCAATAAACCCACCTGTTTGTATATAAATTATATAATTTTTTTTTGTGCTATAGTAATTAGCTATAGTACAAGTTAAAAAATGTCAATATGTTTTTGTTTATAATGCCCGCCATTTTGTATATTATTTTTCATAGTAAAATTTTTCTTACTATCTTTATATTTTTATATCGTGATAGTTGTAGTTTCATTATAATTTCTTAAATATATAAAGGTGTTACCATATTTAACTATAATCATTTTCCGGGCTGAGTTTCCGGGATAACTTCACAAAGGTCTATATGTATGTACATAGTAAAGGATATGAATACTATGGTTTTATAGTTTATATGAACCGTCTTCAATATATTCTTCAGATATATTTTTGGTGAAGCTAGCATGCTACTAATCATTCTCGCTCTACCTTTTAATACATCTTTCTTTTTTATTTGCAATAATCGCAAATACAATTTTTTTACGTTCCTTACACATTTCCGGTAAATTTACTTCTCTAATCTTACTCGAAATTATTTAGATTTATAAAAATGTTTGTCATTCATAATCAAGAACAAAAGCATCATCTTTTCCATATTGGTAGGTCGCTATTTTTTTTATTAAAACCATATGCCTTTAGTTAAGTATAACAGTATCAGTCAAATTACGTAAATTGATCAAAATGTTTTTTATTAATAGACAACATGAAAAGTTTCTTTCCTTTTTTTTTTTTTTTTTTTTTATTATCGCTGCAATCTGTTCTGGGGCCAAGGCTCTCCCAACTCTTTCGCGGTTTCGCGGTTAGCTTTTTCCGTCCTTACTTTTACGCCAGTGTGTAGGCCAATTCGAGGACGTACGGTCATAGGTCCGATTTTTGTTACCATCTGCACATTGCATAGCTCCATGCCAGCCTATACTGGCATGAAAGATGGGTCGGCCCATGAGTTTTGCACTCCGACAGGGGGTCATAGATGTGTTCCATTTCATCACAGATCGTAATCTGTTGATGAAAATTCCCTTTGCATCCTGCCCCTATCGGGATTCGAACCCGGTACCTCCCGATCCAAACGCCAAAGCTTTAACCACTGTGCCATTTGGTTTCGGTCGAACAATTATGTCAGTACTTTTTATTAAAAGTTCATGCATTTAGCTGAATAACAGTTGAAACCTCGGGAGCATCTCAGCGATTTTGCCAATCCCCAATATATAAGTGAATCTCTAAATTACGTAGGTTAAGTTTAAATTACTTAGATATAGGGAGACGGAGACATCAGGAAGATTTCCGCGATTTCGCCAATTTCTAATACGACAGTGAACCTTTAAATTGTGTAAAATTTCAAAATGTTTGTCATTCATAGTTATTAACAAAAATTCCTTCTTTCCGTATAAATATGTCACTTTTGATTAAAAGTTTGTACCATTGCTGACTAACAGTATAGGTGAGACCTTGGGATCATCTCAGATTTGGGTTCATTCATAATTTAAAACAAAGGCTTCCTATTTTCCTCTATATATTTTTTGGATGTGGACGATAATTAAAATTTAGTTTAATTTTAAGTTTTGTTATAAATTGCTTCTATTCACAGTTTTGCAACTACATCTACATTTATTTAATAATAATGAATTAAAGAATTTTGAGTTGACAGTTTTTGCATAATGTTACTGGACACAATTAATTTTGTTCGTTTTGCACAACTGTCAGTGCTTAATAAATCCAAATTTTGTTAGGGAATCTTACTAAAACTGATCGTTTAATACCAATATTTAAATTTTTTAATTTGATTTATTAAAATATTGAAGATTTATATAGAAATTCTAAAATAGTGCGTAAAAGTTATACACAGTAAACAATTTTTTGCCGCCACCGATAAAAAAATGCAAAATTGGATACGGACTAAAAACGCTGTGGTCGGCCATGTTTTATGTTGCTCGTTATCGTTCAAATTTTCATTATCCTTGTTTTCTTAAATTCCCCCTTTTATTGGAATTTTTATATTCTTCATCACTTTCAGTCATGAACTCTAAAACCAAAATTTCGAGTTTTGAAATTTTTGAGATGTTTATTTGATATTGTAGAAGAACAAACCAAAATCTATTACACTTGCAATGTTTTTTGGAACTGCAAAATTTAAATAAAATATTTAAACTTTGGAAATATTTAGGTACCTTCAGAAATTATACAAATTTTATCGATGTCATTGAAATTATCAGAAATAATTATGTTTTACCTTTTCAGCGTAAATGAAAAATATAATATGATAATTGTATTTTTGACAGTTTCAAATGTTTGTATGTTCTTACTAATGAAAATTATTATTATTAATTAATGGAAATCAGTTATATTTATGATTCATTATTTGTTCACAATGATAGTGCAAAAAATTAAATCAAAAATTGCGTTAATACGAGGGTTGCCTTTTATAAATCGGAAACTAGGGGCAACCCTAGTGCTGCCATCTAGTAACTGAAGTCCCAAACGTATAGTTAGACATTTTAGATGGAATATTTACTTAGAACATTTTTTCTACCGCCGCTATTAAAATGATTTAAAAATTTCATTTCAGTGCAAAACTAAATGGAACTAAATCGTGAACATTTTCGTGAGATTTTTTTTTACAACTTGCGACGTGGACTAACTCAACAACAGTGCATTGATGAACTTAATTCGAACTTTTGGCGATAAAGGACCATCAAGGAATTCAATCGCGACCTCAGTTCGCTCAACGACGAATTTCGTGAAGCTCGTCAAAAGTCGGTTGTTGTTCCGAAAAACATTCATGCTGTGCATAACTGATACTGCAAGATCGTCATGTGACTTATCGTAAGATTTAGGTATCCTTGGGCATTAGTGGGACCAGCATACATTTAATACTGCATGAATATTAGCTCGTCAAAAATATTTGTTTACGTCGGATCCTACATAATTTGATAAATGCTCAAAAAAAGCTCGTGTCAATTGAACGAAATAAATGCTCAGAATATATGATCGTGGTTCTTCAAAACATGTCGATAACATAGTGACAGGTGACGATTCTTGGATCTATGCGTAAGAGCACGAAACCAAACAGCAGTCGACGGAAAGGGTGTTCCAATATGGGCTAAATCCAATAAAAGTTGTTCGCACACGAAGTACTTCAAAGCAAACGTACCAATGGTGCAACGTATATCGGTCAATCCTGAATAGTACACAACAAAATCAACGGCCGAAGACGGATCATTCTCCGCCACGACAATGCGAGCTCTCAGATATCGGCACAAACAACTGAATATTTGAGTGGTCAAGACATCGAACTAATGGGTCAACCGCCATATAGTCCCGACATGGCATCCAAGGACTTCTTTTTATTCCAGCAAATCAAAAATAAATTGCGAGGTCAACGTTTTTCACTACCTGAAATAGCGGTTGATGCGTTCAAAATGCATATGATTTGGCGGTACCTAAACCGGAGTGGAAAAAGTGCTTGTGAAAAATCGTTCAAAAGCATGCAAAAATGCATCGGGCTTCATGGAGAATATTTTGAAAAACAATAAAGCCATTCTTGATAAATAAATATTTGTTTTTGTTCTCTAGTCCCGAAATATAAAAAGAATCCCTCTTATAATTGCTTTATAAAATTTCTCGTAGTTAAAAATAATTCTAATTTAATAATAAATGTCTATAAATTTTGCCACATACTGGTAATTAAAATCCCTTTAAAATATCATTGATGGGACTTTCGTTCGTACGAACAATTTTGCATAAAAAATTAAAATTAATTTCGATATACTGTATTTAAATTAAAACACAGTTAATTTTTTACAAAGCAAAGTCACATTTTTAAATTATTTTCAGTTATAACTAATGTAAATTAATGATTATACTAAGCTAGTTCAACTCTACTAATTGGGTAGTTCTAATTGGGATGTTTTACAATTCAATTTCAAACTTTTACAAATTTTATTAAAATTGTTGCTCTTAAAGGATTTGAACTGTTATTCAGGGCATTTGTAAGTTATAGGTAATTCAACGGTTGTTAAATTACATAGCGGTCGACCCGTATCTGCTTACGGTAACTTCATTGCCATATTAAAGTAACAGTTATTACAGCCAGAGCCTGTAATAGTGTTTACTGACTGGATGGAGCCACGATGCCGCAATGTAGCAACCTGTAGCAAGTACTAAATCGTATCATCAGTGTATGCCAAAAAACTACAAACATTGAAAAAACAAACATTGAGTAGATACGGGATTTATGCGGAAAATTCAAGGAAAATTGGATTAAATATGTCATCTCGCTTTTTCATCGCTACATTGTTTATTGAAGTAAATATAATAAAGCATGACTACGGTTTCGTAAAGTGAGCCCGATAAAAGGTTTGTGTGTATTTTATTAATAATACTGTATCGCGTGAACTAAAAATTTGAATGTCGAAATCACAAATTGCAAATGGATATGCGGAAATGTTTAGTCAAAAAATTAAGATCGTGTAAAATAGTGTAATTGGAAATTTTATCAGGTGGTTTGACAAAGTAAGCAAATTTCACCAAATAATTTCATGTTCAATAAGAAACTTGATTTTGTGATATTAAATATTGTTTTCATTATTAGATTCTAATAAATTGTTCATTAAGTTCCAAATTAATAATAAAATATTTGAGTTTTATTTAAAATAAAATTTTTGACACACAGAGATCACTACTCACTGAACTACTTTAATGTATGATTAAGACATATGTGACAAAATGATAATTAGACGCCATACATTAGACGCCATACAAGGGTCTCTCATCGCAAAGAAAAATCTCCAAACAAACTATTGTTGTTGTTGCGTGAAGTAACAGCAAAATGATGTACTATTAAAAAAATTTTAATTATTTGTTGAAATAATTAAAATATTACAAAAAAATCATCTTCACATCGAGATGAAGGCTGTCTGGCCAGAATAACCCAAAATTTCCTGTTACAAAAAAAGTTGTGTAGCAGTAGATTATCATTTAATATAAATTCAACATGTCCAAATAAAAAAAGTGTTGTGAAAAGCTGCCGAAGCAAGCCAACAAATTGTGAAAAGGGATTTTACACCACTAGCAAGTTTGTTGAATGTTTATATACTACTAATAAAAATGTATGTAAACATGTTTATATACTACTGTGGGCAAAAAGTAGTAAGATATTTGAATTTAAATTTCGCGCGGAAAACCATTCGTCGAAATATTTGTTTTCTATGTCGGTATGACTGTCAGTGAGATCTGTGCCAAATGTCACATCAAAATAATCATTAGTGTTTAGTATACGCTTGACTTTCTGAAGTACAAAAAGTACATTCGGCGATTTTTACAATGAGTGAAATTATTCAACGAAGAAGTTCCATTAAATTTTGTGTGCGGAATCAATTTTGTGGTGCCGAAACGTTCAGAATGTTGCAAAAGGCATTCGGTGATAATTGTATGTCGCGAGCAAGTGTTTTTGATTGGTACAAATTGTTCAAAGAGGGTCGAGAACGTGTTGACGACGAACCACGTCTAGGACGGCCATCAACATCAACTGATGATCAACACGTTAATAAAATCAAGGAATTGGTGCTCGAGATTCGACTATTAACAGTCAGAGACCTTACTGGCATCGTTTAAATATCGGAAGGATCAGGGGAAACGAATGGTTTTGGAACTCAATTTTTTGGAAAAACAGCGTCGCGTTGACGTCTGTGAAACAATGCTTTCCTACTACCAGGATGTCATGAAACGTATTATAACGGGCGATGAGTCTTGAATCTATGCTTACGATCCGGAAACAGACGATAAATCGGCCGAATATCATGCCAAAGGTGAGCCGAAGCCAAAAAACCACGTCAAAGCAAGTCAAAAATCAAGGTGATGTTGACAGTTTTCTTCGATTATCGAGGTGTGGTGCACTCCGAATTCCTTCCGACCGGCCAAACTATCAACAAGGAATACTATTTGAGTGTTATGCGTCATTTGCGCGAAGCTATTCGTAAAAAGAGCCCGGAATTATGGGTCGACAACTCTTGGTTCTTGCACCACGATAATGTACCTTCTCATACTGCATTGGTTTTACGTAATTCCACCCATATCGTTCCGCAACCAGCGTATTCGCCTGAGTTAGCTCCGTGTGACTTCTGGCTGTTCAGCAAACTCAAACGACCTCTCCGGGTAAACCGTTTTGAGTCAATTGAAGACATTAAACATGAATCGCTACCCGCATTGGAGGCTATTCCGGAAATTGTCTTTAACAACTGTTTCGAGGATTGGAAAAAACGTTGGCACAAGTGTATTGAGGCCGGGGGGGATTACTTTGAGGGGGACGAAATAGATTTGGAGAAATAAATAAAGAATTTTAAAATTATGAACATGTCTTACTATTTTTTGCCCACAGTATTACATGAAAAAAACAAAATCGAAATATTGTGAATATTTTTCTTCACGATTTTATGATTTCAAGTTGCTGGCGTGCTCCTAAAAACATATGTTTGGTTTTTCATAGATGAATGTTTTAACAAATAATGAATGTTATCTAATATTGGGGGTGCAAATAAGTTTTCAGGGATTTGCAAAAGATGGCGTAATTAGTATGAAATCGCATCGGACGATAAAGCGTCCCCGATTTCCTCTGAAAATCAGTATGTGTCACTCCGCTGAAGTATAAGCAATACATTTTTTTGTGCTTTAACCATGTGCCAGAATCTTGCCCATTTGGGAGTTACTCAACAAGCGATTAACAACCGCTTCAAGACCATGGGTATATGGTGCAAAAATAAAGAAATTGGGTTCCATGTGAACTCAAGCCAAGAGACGTCGAACACCGTTTTTTCACGAGCGAACAACTGCTCGAAAGACAAAGTGCAGAAAACTGTCTGGTAAGCCCGATCATGTATTTATTTATTTATTGATCATGTATCAACTTCAACCGTCAAATCGAATATTCATGGCAAGAAGCTCATGCTTCTGATTACTGGTTTCTGTTTTAAAAGTGGCGATTTTGACACCAGTGACAAAGAAAGCGAAGGGAAGACCAAGAAGACCAAGATCCATACCAAACTCAAAAGAAGCTCGCTGAAATTTTGGGCGTGACTCAACAAGCGATTCAAACCCGTAACCATCACTGGACGCCGTATTCACCAGACATTGCTCCTTTCGATTACCACTTGTCATAAATTGGGTCAATTCTTGAATCGCCTCAAAACACGAGGAATTTTCTCGATGCGGAATACGTATGCTGCCTGAAAGACGGGAAAAAGTTGAAGTTAACGATGGAAAATACTTTGAATAAAATACATTGTACCAATTTCTCTGAATACAGCTTTAAAGTAATAAAAAAAACCTCAAAACTATTTGTCCCCAAATATATACAGTTAACGGGCGAAAGAATATAAAAATAGAGTAAGCTTATTCACAAATATTTCAAAACATCAATATCAAGAATTAAAAAAATTCTTTCCGGAACCATTTTAGTGTTTTATGAGAATTAATATTTTTTAAATTTTGATTTTGCGATTTTTATCAAATTGGCACTGTTTATGAACTAAGAAGGCCCGTATTTATAGTTGTAGGTTGTAACTATTGCTAGAAGTATAGCTTCGATTTTTGGAAATCGAGAGATTTTGTGAATTTTTATGGAATTTATGGGGAATTTAATTGATTTTGATCAATCAACCCTTTAAAAATTCTTATAGTGAAATTTATTAATACAAAATTGGCTACTATAACATGACTTATAGTTGTAGTAACGATTATAAATACGGCCCTAAATTCTCGTTGAACAAGTTGATATAATAAAATTTTGTTATTTTAATAATGATCAATGATAAATTTATGTCTATATACCTGGCGGAATTTACTTTATAGCGTGGGAAGCTAATCCGTTACGGAGTGTTAATTCGTTACTAATCCATTAGAGGACTAGTTTTGATATCGTCGGGTTTCATAAAGGGATACTCTGCCATGTGATTTTTTACAGAGTATTGACACAATTTTGTTTCTTCGTCTTCACACCTTGTATCATAAATTCATTATTAAAGTTAACCAAATCTGGCTAGCCTCTGAATGGTTAGTTGGGTATAAATCAACTCTTTGTAAATATTCAATCATAATAAGCAACGACAAAATTAGTTTAGTTTTTTCTTTTCTCTTCGTTACAACAAGAACATTATTAGTATTGCAATAATAATTATATATTTATAGGAATAATATATAAAATAAATATCAACATACAAACAAATAATAAGTCCTTTTAACACTATGCGCCGTTGGTACTTGGCGAAACACATTAACACTTAATAAACACATTAAAACACTTGTTTATTACATTATATTTTGTGCGAAATAATAAACAAGTGTTTTAATGTGTTTATTAAGTGTTTAAATAATAAGTCTTTAATTACCAAAAACTGGTGACCCCGAGAAAGAACGAATTGGGATCTATAACGCTTCCAACATCGTCGGTCACATTAATTAAACCGACCATTAATTAATTGTGTTCAACATCTGCGGCCATATATTATTAAACCGGCTGTTTTCAACACACCATCAAAGACCGAGGAGCCACCTTAATTAACGTGTCTCTGCACCGGCCGATCATCGGAAAAAAACTTAAACAAAATTGTAAGTATCCAAGTAATTATATAAGGTGCAAACAAATAAATTATTGTAAAAAACAAGTGTTTTTTTCCTTAAATTTATTTATATTTAAAATGTGTTTTGCTTTCGCTTTATTTGTGTTTTCGATCTTATTCCTCATTTTTGCTTTTTTCTTTCGGCGCATTGTACAAGGTATGAATGATCTATCAACCACTCTATTGCCAACGACTTGACATCAGCATCAGGCATCGTTTTAACGGAGGAACCCAATATATATAGTAGACATCGGACACTCAACTGGCTAGACTCATCAATGATGCTGTTGCCAGAGCTGTCTTACGTGTAAATGTAAATTCATCTTATACACCGGAGACTTTGCGAGCAAATACTAATTTATATGCCAGAGCGGGAATGATTGCTCGAGCGGGTTTTAAGCCTCCACAGCCACTTCACTAACAAAACCCTAATGTGTGGTTTATAATACTCGAGCAGCAATTCGCGGTGACAAAACATGAACTTGTTGTAAACGTTGACAAATGCATTTTCGCAAAAACCGAAATTATCGTTTTAGGCCATTTGGTAACTGGACAAGGTATATTACCGTCGCATGAACGGGTTCAACTCATCAAAAATTTCGAACGACCACAGACTGTTTAACAACTGAAACGCTTTTTAGGCATGATAAACTTTTATCGACGCATTATTCCAGGTGCTGCTGCTGGCCAGGAATTGTTGAACAACTAGCTAAAAGGCTACACTAAGAACGAGTTCCAGTACAATGATCAACTGAAGGTATCGAAGCGTTCGATAACTGTAAAATTAAACTTACAGATGCTACTTTACTTATTCATCCATCATCATCAGCATCTCTGGCCATCATGGTTGATGTTTATGATACGGCGATCGGAACGTTGGTTCAGCAGTGTCATATCAGACACTTGGCAACCACTCGGGTTCGTTTCAGTACGTCTCAATAATACGCAAAAAAGATACAGTGTTTATGATTGTGAACTTCTTGCGGCTTATTCGGGGATCAAACACTTTTGACACTTCTCGAAGGTCGTATATTCACGAGTTACACCGATCATAAACCACTCGTCTACCCTTTTAATCAGAAACTCGAAAAAGCATCTGCTCGTCAATTTCGACACTTAGATTTCATTGGCCAATTCACAACTGATATTCAGCACATCTCTGGGCTGGATAACGTTGTCGCAGATGCTCTTTCATGTATTAATCAAATTTCTATTCCCGAAAGTATTGATAATGCTACCATCGCAGATGCTCAGACCAATGACGAAGAACTTCAAGAAATTTTAAGGAGTAATTGTTCTCGAATTCGAGAAATTTCCCGTTTCTTACAATTCGAAAAAAATAGTTTATTGCGATATTTTTACAACTACACCTAGGCCATTAGTTCCCCTGGATTTCTGAAAGAATGTTTTCGAGGCCTTTCATAATCTTTCTCATCCTGGCGTCTAAGCTTCCATCAAACTTTTGACTCAGAATGTTATCTGGTCATCAATTAAAAAAGACGTTCGGAAGATGGTTCAAAATTGTGTAGTTTGCCAAAAGGCTAAAGTCTCTCGACACACAAAATTTCCGCGGACCAAGGCATGCAATCCGAATCACAACTTTTTCACGAACTGGCTACTTACTCGGTTTTGAGTGCAGGAGAACAACTAGTTACAATCTAAAATGTAATGGCATAATCGAGAGATGGCATCATGTCGTCAAATCTGCCATTACGTGCTATGGCCGATCTGATTGAGTGAGTGTTCTTCCTTCAATCTTACTAGGACTACGAACGACTTACAGTGACGAACTAAAAACTACTCCTGTCGAACTTGTTTACGGTTGTACGACTCGAGTTCCTGGAACATTTTTAGATACTACGAACGAAGAAATTTTACAATCATACTTTATTACGAACTTAACACGACACCTTGATCAAATTCGACCTGTACCGGCTTCTCGACATACTACGGACAATTTTCATTAGTAAAGATCTGCTGACCTACTCGCACGTTTTCTTACGGACTAACGCAGTACGCAGATCGCTGCAACCACTATTTACTGGACCGTATTTGGTTATCGACCGTACAAACAATTTTTACGATCTGAACGGACGACATGCCAAAATTTCCATCGACCGACTCAAACCGTTTTACTCGGACAATCAATCACAAATTGCGGACTTACGGACGCACCAACTAGACATACTAGATTATTTTTACCAACTTACGAACCAGATCTCATTATTTCAGCTGACGGACCTAAATTACCTACCGTGAAGCCGAAAGATCGCAATCATGTTCGTTTTGATCTTTCACCTAAATCTACAACACCTACAAGGGCGGGTCGTGTATCCAGACCTCCTACCAGATTCTTGTAAGCGATAGATATACCTTGTATCATAAATTCATCATTAAAATTAACTAAAATAAGCTAG
The DNA here is from genome assembly GCA_963691935.1 of Nephrotoma guestfalica. Classification (NCBI taxonomy): domain Eukaryota; kingdom Metazoa; phylum Arthropoda; class Insecta; order Diptera; family Tipulidae; genus Nephrotoma; species Nephrotoma guestfalica. The sequence goes on along the minus strand of OY829915.1, from coordinate 86,501,659 downwards.
CACCTGAATGGTTAGTTCAGTTGGGTTTATAAATCAACTCTTTGTAAATATTCAATCATAATAAGCTATAGAAAACAACAAAATTAGTTTAGTTTTAGTTTTTGCTTTTCTCTTCGTTACGACAAGAACATTATTTTTAAAGGAATAATAAATAAAATAAATATCAACACAAAAACAAATAATTTGGTCTTTAATTACCAAACATGTATATACATAAAAAGTAGACAAGTTTATTTTTGAGAATATTCATGATTTTTCATATTTGTGAATTTTTTAATTCGTTTGCACATTCATAAATGAAGATGTTTTGATGTACGTAGAAGAATCTAACGAGACAAAGATTTATTATTCGAAACAAATTAACATGCCTACAATACTATGGGTTATGTATATGCACAATACCGGACAATAGCAACGGAAAATAATTCAAGTTCATAAAAGTTAATGTGAAACATTTTCATCGAATGCTAATCTCTCAACCTACTAAAATCAAGTAAAATCCTAATCTATCTACATATATTATTCACTAATCTTTGACCAATTAATTATGAATGAAACTAATTTAAATAATTACATAAAACGTAACTACTTGATTTACAAAATTTTATTTTACTTATAAAAAAACTTTATTATATGCCTGCATGCCAATTTTTTAGTGTCAACTAAAATTAAATAAATAAATTTATTGAAATTTAATGCACATGTCAAAAAACCAAAAAAAAAATATACCGAAATACGAATATCCTACCAACATAACAAAATCAAACACACAATTTTATATTTTTTATCGCAACCACACCAATCTAACAAAACAAAAAAATTCACAACTTCTTTGTCTTTTATTATATTGCATTTTTTCCAACACACGAAAAAATCAAAATAATTAATTTCATGAAATTATAAAATAAAATTAATTTTAATTCGATTAATACGCGTAACGTAGTTCAATTGAAATGCAATTGTGTTTTAATTTATCAAGCAAAATGTGAAATATTCGGTGAAGAAATAAAAAAAAATCAAAAGTTTTTTTGTTCATTTTTTTTATTGTCAATATTTGACGGCGGTGACGCCCGTCATTTTTGTGTACTTTTTCTATATTTTTTGTTTTCTTTGTGTTGGTAGCGTTTCAAATAAAAATAAAATTAATTTTAATTAAAACCTAATTATTTATTAATTACATCTTAAAACAAGCCAATAGAAACTTTATAAATATATTGTACAAGTTTTGTGCAAATTTAGAAATATAGTGCATAATTTTGATATAAACGAGTGGTTTTAGTATGAATTGTGACAGCTCGATGTGAAAAATATGTTTATTGGATATTATTAATTACCATGTATTTTAGCGCGATCAAACCCACAATATATATTATGATTCTAATTAAATATCAATAGATTTAATTGGAAAATTATAAAATTTTATTAATAAAATTATTTTTTTAATAATTGAACATAGCTGCCAATAGTGTCGCTAGTATCGAGAACTGCTGAATATATTGACATACTCGCACACAATCAAATACAATAAAAATGCATTAATCGATAATTTTGTGTTTGTGATAAATTCAATTAATTTTACATATTTTCCTTGATGAAAATGTCATCCAGTGTATCAAAAAATAGTTCACCATAAATTAACTAAAACATTAAGGCTGTGTTACATAAATTTATTATGAACCAGCAGCGAAACAACAAAAATCAATAATTTTTGTGTTTTTTGCGGCCATTATTCGTACCAACACAAGTATACAAAATCTCAATAAAAAACGAAAAAATACAGAAAATGTGTTCCGCCATTGATGTGTTGTACGAACACATCACATTCTCCAGGTGCAATTAATATTTGTGTTTATTTATTTTCAAT